>JACEFZ010020010.1:0-2500 GCA_014155875.1 Cepaea nemoralis | reverse complement strand
TTAACTTTCATTATGGGTGTGTTTCCCACTCTTTTACGATCTCGTCATTATTGTTGTTCTAAAAAAAGTCGCTTAAAAGTCGACAAGGTCGACTTCATCGCACCGGGTTTTATCCCATATGGCTCGGTCCCTTTCCGCAGCGCGGAAAGCGTCGCACAAAGCACGAACTCCGTAGCTTTTAGCGACGACCCACAGGAGTCTCCGAAACATTTAACTCGTAAACCGAAGGGTGCGGCCCGGAATCGAACCCGCAACCTTCGGAGCACGAGTCAAACGGCTTGACCACTTCGACACATAGAACTATTGTTCTAAGCTTTGTTCAACTAACTGTATCATCTATGCATCTCCGGAGAAAACACCGCCAATCTATCTAGTGGGCCACACACACACACACACACACACACACACACACACACATACACACCACACACACAAACAGCCATGGACGCCGTCCTCGTGCCATCCTGGCATATACGGTCTATATTCAGATTCTCTTGACTTTACTGAACTAGATGGGTGATCTAATTAGTACCACAGCGGCCTCCATACTTTATAAAAATATTATGATGCCCATTTCAGAAAACATTACGTTTGGCTAAGATCAATGTATATCTCCGTGGCGAAGTACTCAAGCCGTCCGCTTCGCGCTTCGAAAGTTCTGGGTTCGATTCCGAGCTACGTCTTTCGGTTCACGAGTGCATTTTTCTCGGATACTCCTGAGGGTCGTCGCTGGAGCTACGGAGTTTGTGTTTTGTGTGACGCTTTCAGCAGGCCGCAATGCGGAAAGAGACCAAACTGTATGGGATAAAACCCGGTGCAATTAATTCGAACCTCTCGTTTGTTTTAAAGACGTTTAAGACATCTAATACAATGTCGTGCAACTTATTCTTACAATCTACAAATTATCTACAAAGTACGCCTGACACAGTGTCTGCCATTCATTCAATTGTGTGGATTTAGTATACCCCAAGTGCTGATAAATGCCCCAAGCGTGATCCTCCCGCGCAAAATCATAATGCTTTAATCTGCATATTAAAGACCCCATGCAGGCAATTCTCTAACACTACAGGAAGTGGAAAGTATGAAATGCGAGGCGTTAACAATCTTTTTTTTTTCTTTAAACTTATGAATTGAAAATCCAGCATGTATTCTTCTAATAACACGAACCTTTCCGTGATTCGATATCCCACGCAGGAAGTCAAAGCAATGCTACAAAATTTTCACTTGTAATAAAGTTCAGCACCAAGGGGAGTTCCTGCGCCTAGCAATTAAAATGAGAACGCAAGCCGGTTGGGTGCTACTAAACGAACTCCGTACATTGTATGGTTGATTTGCTTCACACTTTCCTGTATCTCGCCTGACAGACGCGAGACTGGTAAATGCATTCACATGTGAAAGTAACGTTTCCAGCTGTCCTCATCAAAGTATGATCTAATTAGACTATGTTCGAGTTATGTCGTCAAGAAGAGCATTGTTGCCGAGGGGAGATTTTGCGATGCTGTGACTGACTATGTCATGCGACATTCTTCAGATGACTTCACAATCAACGCTATCTAAAGCCATCCATGAGTGTCCGATTATTTATGTTCCCGGCGGATAAGGGGATTGTAGGAAATGTTTTGGCAACCTGAGTTGAGTATTTCCAAATGAGACTTCGCAAAGCTGTAGAATAAATGAGAAAGAAAGCGAAAGAAGGACAGCGTGCTGAAAAGCAGAAAATAGCCTGCTGACAAATTTCATGGGCAGTAGATGAAAGCAGACGTCTGTCACGTTTCTCCCACAGTGACAAACAAACTCTGCCTTTCTGAGTCAACTCGTGTCAGAGTGACTGTAAATTCAAACTAGCAGGAACAATAAAATCACAGGAGTAGTGATCAACGAACGACAACTTGCATGTGGGGTTTCTAAGTGATTATTACTTTCTGGTGCAAGGAATCGTGTGAACGCACCAACTTTTCAATCACGTCATGGTTGTTGATATAACGACATCAGAGCAGAAGAAGAAGAAAGTAGACAAAGAACTGTTACAAGAATCAATTTAAATTTTTTTAAAACAAAAAAAGTAACAACAAACAGTTCCAAAGCAAAAACTTGCTATAGATCTGTGACATGTTAGAATGATCACATTTTGTAGGCTAGAATGTCTGGAGGAAACCTCACCCGATCCCGCTAATGGCATTGTCAATACACCCCCAGACAATTATACCAAACAACAACATAGACTGAAGAAAAAAGGTCATTTCAAGTGCTACAGCTATACAAATATACATAGTTTTGTGTTGCATGATATGCTTAAGAGAGCAAATTAGGGGAAGTATGCCAGATGAAGACAGCGTTTCATTTATAGCCAACATCAAGAGATGGACTCGAAGAAGACTTTGAGTACACCGTAAAGACGTTGGACAAATAACGTTTGAGATTCACTACAGTCGGGCCTCAGTTTAGAGAAGGCACTGGCTGACTGCTTGTTTGAAAGGTGTTCATAGAATACGTCCATATC
>JACEFZ010020009.1:562500-585508 GCA_014155875.1 Cepaea nemoralis | reverse complement strand
TTTTGTCTGTCTTATTATTTTCCTTTTGCCTCGCGAACGCCCATCCGAGAGATAAAATTTTCTACACGTCTTCCCTTATTCCAGCGAGCCCATTCATTTCTTTAGTGTGAATCGCTGCTTACCCAATTTTTTCTTTTTTCATTTTTCATTATAATTTCATATATTTCGGGGATTTAAAATCTGTAAAAGTTATTTCGGGGGGCATAATTTTCTGTACAATTTAAAGTCATTTTGGGCATCGTTTTCAAAGATTTATAAACTCTTTGTCCATAGTTAATCCGGGCATATGAGTTATAATAAATAATGATACAATCTGAAAGGGCTTTTTCAAATTTTCATAAAAATATGCAAAATGCATAACATTGAAACCATCTTTTTTTGCTTAAGAATAAATAAATAATAAATTTCCTTTTCTCTATCAAATTTGAAGATTTTATATTTCTTTAACTGTCGCCAACTCTAAGAAACATGGAACACTTCACCCTTATTAAACACAGGCATTCGTTAAAATTTCCTCCTCCTCCTCCTCCTCCCCTCCTCCACCTCCTACCCTCTTCATCTTTTCCCCCCTCCTCCCTCCCTCCTCCATCCTCCTTTTTTTCTTTCCCTTTTTCCCTCCTCCTCCCCTTCTCCTCCCAGCTCCTACTCCCCTTTTTCTTCTTCTTCTGCTGCTTGCCTCTGCTCCATTTACCCAAATTAATTGTTGGGGAAGATGAAAAATCTTTCAAGTGCTCTTTCTAATGCTTTTTGTAAGTTGTCTTTTTATCTAAGGTTTTTCTAACTGCAACCAAAAAATGATTAAAAGACAGACGACAGACAGACAGTCGGAACGGGAACTTATATATACTCATATGAATTAAAAGAGATGCTCCCCTCATGGCTGGGCGAACCGGGCCCGGGTCAGACAGATAGACAGATAGATAGTCGGAACGGGAACGTGAGCTTATATATACTTATATGAATTAAAAAGGATGCTTCACACCGGGGCTGGGCGATGCCGGGCCGGGTCAGCAGCAGACAGACAGACAGACAGACAACAGACGACAGACAAAATACAGACAACCCGACGATAGCTAACGGGAACGGGAACTTATATGACTATTTATAAAAAAAATGAGATGCTCCCCACCAGGGCGGGGGGAAGCCGGCCGGTCAGACAGACAACAGACAGACAGACATACATACAGACAGACAGACAGGGCAACAGATAGTCGGTAACGGAACGGGAAATTATATGACCTTATATGAATTAAATTAGATGCTCCCCACCAAGGGCTGGGCAAAACGGGCCGGGTCAGCTAGTATATATCTATATTATATATATATATATATATATATATATATATATATATATATATTATATATATATATATATATATATATTTTATTTTATATTAATCTTGTCATCATACCTTGTTTCCCACAATGGGCCCATGTAGAAACATGTTAACTGGGACCCTTTTGTTTCCATAACAACTCTGTTTCTTAAAAACACTAGTCACTAAGTCAGAATTTAACCAAATCCAATGAAGGGGACGCATGACGAGTTGGCGGCAATAGTCGATTACGACGTCTTTTTTTCTTCATTAAATAATTCATTGGACCTTGCCGTCTTGCAGACGATGTTTGTGATTTTGATTAACGATAGTTAATAGTGTATGGGTGGGAGAATATGTTGGGGAAATGTGTGTTGGTGGGGGGTGTGTGGTTAAGAGATGGGTGGGTGGATGGAGGAGTGTAGGTGAGTGGAGGGTGTGGGTGAGTGTGTGTAGGTTTGGGGGATGGGGGTGTAAGTGTCTGGGGGTTTCGGGATGTGTGGGTGGGTTGTGAAGATTTTGTGGGGGGGATTTTTCAAATGGGGAAATGTGGGTGGGTAGAATTTTGTGTGTGGGTAGGTGTGGGATGTGTGGGTTGGCGGGGAATTTTGTGGGTGGGGGGGGGGGGGGGGTGTTTTGCTGGGTGATTGGGGTAGGGGGGGGTGGTGGGTTGGGGTATATGTGGGTGGGGGAAAGTTTTTGGTTTGGGGGATGTTTGGGGGTGGGGGGATGTGTGTAGGGGGGGATGTGTGGGTGGGTTTTGGGGCATGTATTTATGCCTGAGGGGTGTGGGTGGGAGAGGATGTTGTGTGGGAGATGGTGTGTGGGTGGGGGTTTCGGGATGGATGGGTTGGGTGGGTGGGAGCATGAATGTGTGCGTGGGGATGTGTATGTAGCGGGTGGGGGATGTGTGTTGGGGAGGGGAGTATGGTGGAGGGGGGGGGGTGGTGGGTGGATGGGTCGGTAGGTGGGTGGGTGTTGGATGTGTCTCATAACATGCTAATATGTATTGTTTTTGTTTACAACATACTTTTGACAATGTTTTTTTTTTCCAATGTGAATGTAGTATGCACTATTGGTGAACGAAAGATGAGTGATTGGAAGGGCCGAATGTAAGAAGGGCCTGCGTGCCCAATTTGTTACCATTTGAAAATAAAGTCCGTTCGTTCATTCGACTTTTTTTCTTAACCTGTTAATTGTTATTGCTGTCTTCCCAATCCTGATGTTGATTTCCTGATCTAGGGATAATTTGCTATTTATCTCTGATCCTAGATATGTAAAGTGGTCTACAATCTCTCGTTCGGCGTCGTTAATACAGATTGATGGTACCCCATGTGCACCTTGCGATATAATCTGTGTCTTCTTTTTGTTAATAGTCAAACCAAATTCAGAACAAGCATTGGAGAATGCAGATAGTATTTGTTGTAATTCTTCCTCAGAGTGGGTCGTAACTGCAGCATCATCTGCAAAAAAGCAACTCTCTGATCGGTACCCTCCTAATTTTGGTCTTGGCTTTCAATCTCTGAGCATTGTAGAGGCCGCCATCTGAACATGAGTGAATGTATATACCACCATCCTGATCATTAATTCATTCAGTAGCATGTCATTTCCAGAATCTCGCTGCCATAACAACCTTCCGTAAAACTTCTCGATCACAAGCAAGATGTCCCGCGTAAGATACACCCATCTGGAGATCATCCTGCCATATCCTGCACCCATCGTCTCTTTGGCCTTCCTCTTCCTCTCTTCCCAGGCATATACCCCTCCATTATTGTTCTCTCCAAACTTTCATGACGTTTCAATGAACAAAATATTTCAATTTTCTTTGTTTTATCGTATTTAATAGCCAACCCTCTTCAATATTTAGCTCTTGAAGTATGGATGCATTTGTTGTTTTCTTTATCTAAGATATTCTTAGAACCTGTCTATGGTATTTGTATTCAAAGGCATTTATGCGCTGTTCAGATTGTTCAGTAAATGTCCAGGTCGCACAGGCGTATGTTGCAATGGGAAAGATGCATGCTCTTAAAAATCTAATTTCTGTAGTTCTATCTGTCCCAATCCATAGTTTATTCAGTTGTTCTAGTCTTTGAAGAGTAATTGATAGTCGTCGTTTAATTTCTTTCATTGTGTCACCATTGTTGGTAATCAATGACCCAAGATATTCGAAATTTTCCACCACCTTCAACCTTTCCTCATTAACATATATTTCTTTCTCCATAGTAGTTTTATCTGTATGCATTATCTTTGTTTTTGCTATGTTTCTTTGGGTTGAGGTTATTAAATTTTCTATACCATTCTGTCATGTGAATAGCAATACTGTATCATCAGCATATCGAATCTCTGGTATTTCATGACCACCGATAGTTAGGGCATCATATTGCTCCCTGTTTATATCAACTCTTACATTTCTCATCATATTTTCGGCGTACAGGTCAAACAAACAGGGTGACAGCACACAGCCCTGACGGACACCTTGCTTCGTGTCAAACCAATCGGATGTCTCGTCATATGTTCTAACCGCTGCTTGTTGGTCTAAATAGAGCATTTTTATTAGTTGGTCTACATGTGAAGGAAAGACCATATTCCTTATGATTTCCCAAAGTTTCTGATGTTGTACACAGTCAAAAGCCTTTGAATAATCCACAAAACCGGAGGATAGGTTTACATTACATTCTCTGCACTTCTCTTTTATTCAACGCATGTTGAGTATGTGATCTATTGTTCCTCTTCCTTGTTTAAATCCAGTTTGACCCACGTTAATCTCTTCTTCTATTTTCTTACGAAGTCTTCCCATTATGATTTTTAGTACAAATTTACTTACATGACTGATCAGGGCTATATTTGGTGCATAATTTCAGATTGCCTTTTTTTGGTATTGGAATGAAGATAGTTCTGTTCCAATCTTTGGTCCATATACCATGTTTCCATATCTTTTTACATAATGCGTGATAGATTTGTATGCTTTCTTCCCCTCCCGCTTTAATTAGTTCAGCTTGTATCTCATCACATTCTGGTGATTTATCATTCTTCAGATACTTTATTGCCCGTGCAATTTCATCTAATGAGGGTTCAGGTTCTGTCTCTGCTGTATTTTTTTTTGGTTCATGTATATCATTGCATAACATCACAGCCATTCATATCACGAAAGGCATATTTCAGTAGAAGTGAAAAGCATATTCCAAAGATGGTGGGAGCTAGTACACAACCTTGCTTAACTCCACTTTTGATTTCAAACTCTTCTGAAAGTTGCACCATCAAACTTGATTATACCCTTCATGCCTGTGTGGAACCATTCCACAATGGACAGAAGAGTTGGTGGGCAGCTAATCTTCTTTAGTGCCTTGAACAGACCCTCACGACTGACAAAATCAAATGCCTCTGTGAGGTCGATGAAGGCAATAAACAGTGGTTGGTTCTGCTCACGGCATTTTTCTTGCATTTGTCGCAATGAGAATATCATATCAGTGGTAGACCGGTTCTGTCGAAAGCCACACCGTGATTCGGTGTAGACTTGATCTCCTAGGACTTGAAGTCTGCGCTGAACAATTCTGGCAAATACTTTCCCAACTATACACAGAAGTGAGATACCCCTATAGTTGTTGCAGTCGATCCGATCGCCCTTGTTCGTGTACAGTGTTATGATGCTTGAATCTTTGACATCCTGTGGGACTTGTTCTTCTCGCCAGCATAGCTCTATTAGCTGGTGGATCTGTAGAGTGAGTGTGTCTTGCCCACTCCTGATAACCTTTATTGGAATCCCACCCTTACCTGGAGCCTTGCCAGATGAAAGTTCACTTATCAGCCATCTTAGAACTCACGGCTCCATACTTTCAACCCCACTGGATGAACTGAACGGTCATCATCATTCTTGATGGACAAAACACCCCCCCTCCCCCCTCCCACACACACACACAGACATATGGGTGTGTGTAAAGGGGGGAATGACGTTTGAAAAAAAAAATGGGGGGAGGGGAGGGGGCGGGGATGCCATTCTGGATATATGGTGAAAGGGTGTATGGGCGAAAAAAAAGGTTGAGAACCATTGGTCTAGCACCATGTAACCGTTGCGCATAGGCATGTAAAACAGCTCTTTTGCTTTTTATAAAAATGATGTACCAACAAATCAGGTGCCGTCTGCACAATGAAGGTTGTCTGCATTCAATCTCCAACGCTGTCTGTCTCTCGCGATGACTGTACATTCTGCCAGATTGCTGCATGGCCATCTCTTAATACTATCTTCCCACTTGTATCGTTGCCTACCTCTTGCTCGCTTGCCTTCAACCTTACCCTCCAGTATGGTGTTTATAAGAGTGTTGTGTCTTTTAACGTGGTCGAAATGTTTCACTTGCCTCTTTTTTATATTTCTTTCATTAACCCTGTTTTAATTCCCAGTTTTCTAGAATCTTTGTATTTGATTGTGTTTGTTTCCACGAAATTCGACATATTCTTCTGTATATCCACATCTCCAGGGCCTCTATTCGACTTTCTAATTGCTTGTTCATTGCCCAGGCTTTCCATGCCATGTAATAGTGTTGAATATACATGCCATTTGACAATTCTCATTTTAATGCGTTGGTAATCTCTCTAGATATTAATACTGGTTTCGTGATTTTGAAAGCATTTTTGAAAAATTATGTAATGGGAGACCAATTTCTTTCATCACGTACCATAATTCTTCACAGTTCTACACAGTTAAATACCTTTGTATAGTCTAAACATCAGGAGGGCAGATCTACATTTTACTGTCTACTTTTTTACCTATCAAATAATGTGATAGATCTACATTTTACTGTCTTCTTTTTTTTCTATCAAGTAATGTATAGGTAATTGCACCCGGCCATGAATGTAATATTATCATATGTGTATGTGAATGTATTTGTTGTATACGTAAATGTTAAAGGAAAACACGCAATCCACCGTGGAAATACCCACTGATTTGTATGGAACGACAGTTTACAATAATAATTACCCTGATGCTATACATACGAGGGAAGATTCAAATGAAAACCTTAAAAGTGTGATAGTTAAGTTAGTTGCATATCCTTTACAGGACGTCACAGTCAACACCAGCATATTTTGCTGTTGTGATCTCTTGGCAAGTTTACGTTCAGTAGTTTGCCATAGATTTCTGAACGGCCGGCTCCCATATCATTTCTTACAACACCAACACAAGCGGTCTTCTGCACACACAAAACACACACACACACACACACAAAACAAAACCCGCAGCTGTGTTTCGAACGCGGGTATGCGAGATTGCGTGCGAACTGCGCCCATAACCTCTTCGCGACGGATAAAAGTGTGACAGAAATTACAATAACCATAGTCATTGGCTTGTAACTTGTCGATATTGTTGTTAAGGATGTCAAGAGTGTTAAGCACGTGACATCGCGGTGCAGACGAACACGATGACGTCATAAGGAAGTTTTAAAATGGCCGCACAGCTTTTGACATGCGCCAAATAGGAGTAGCGTTCTGTTCTCCGGTTTCTTTAAATTAGTGAAGGGATGAAACCTATAGAAATTCATCGACGAATGAAGGTCCAGTATGGTGAAGCATACCTGTCAGTCAAGTAAGTGGAGTTGGAAGTTTCAAAACGGCGTGACTTCTGTAACAGACTGCTTACGACCTGGTCAGGCATACCGAGTAGATGACCCCAGAAACGATTTTTCTATAGGAATCAAAGCATTTTATAGACGCTGGAGGAACTGCACTGAACGTAATGGTGACTGACACACAGACACACAGACACAGACACACACACACACACACACACACACACACACACAAATATTGTTTTTCATTTGAAACCCGCTGGTATGATGTCATATCAATTCTGGCCATATTAACGAGACGATGACTTGGAAAGAACACCGAAGGAAGGGATGGTTCCTGGTAACAGAGATAGATTTCCACCAGCACGTTGCTCATTGCAAGGTCAGAGGCAGGGGAACTGTCAATGAATGTGGTGTCTTTTCTCCTGGTGGTTATGAGATTGACGTTCTGTCAAGGACCTGCTGAGATGATGATGATGATGATGATGATGATGGTGATGATGATGATGATGATGATGATGGTGATGATGATGTTGTTGATGATGATGATGATGATGATAGGATGATGATGATGATGATGATCCACAAACTAAAATGTTTCTATCATGTCTTAATGTGAAATACCACAGCTTGAATCCTCACCGGTGCTACATAGATCGAGCGCTGTGTTTTAATGCTAGTGGTATGATCTATGGGTGGAGACTGGGGCAACTGAGAAGATAGTTAGTTAGTTAGTCGCAGTTCCAACTTCACAGCAACGGGTCGTCCCCATTATGCTCCATTCCTGTGCCGGTGAATATCACACAAAACACTCCCCACTGCCCAATGTGAAAAGTGGAAAAGACAGGAGTCTCGACAAACAACAGCCAGCACAGATACACTGTGCATAATGCCGCCGCCAGAATGTCAACACAATAGCCCCCCACAAAACACCCAGTTCATTTCTGATGGAATCGGCAGTCATTTTCCCATCTGGATGTTTCCTAGATGTTCACCCACACAGTCCACGAAATACAGTTCATCGTCGATGGCAGTGGCAGTCAACCAGAAGCCCAGCAGCCACGCATTTCTGCATAAGGCAAAAACCGGTCAACTCTGCTACATAGCCATCTGCAATCGCTCCGAACATGCAGTCACGTTCCAAAAAACCTCGGGCAGATTCAAAAGCATTTCACATGAAACTCACAGCTCACAGTGTCGCACCACGCACTCACTCAGTAGCAGGGCGACGGAACCATCAATCATCATCAACCATCAACAACTGAGAAGGTATTGACGTCAAGGTGGTCCCCAACAAATGAAGACAAACGTACCCATGTACAGAGTTTTACAGAAATATAAGCAAACCACGGTCAGGGTTGAAATGTAAACGTAGCATTCCAGACTACAGACAGTCTTATTCTTATATAGATAGTCATATGGCAGAAACTACAGCTGGGCGTGGTGTAGTAGGTCCTCAAATAGTCAGGTCGTGGCATAATGAGATTGTGTGATCAGTTCTCTTTCTCGTCGCATTTCCTTCCCAAAAATTCCCTGAAAGTTATGGAAATTATCCGGTAACCATTTCATGAGTCAATGTCGACCCCAAAGTCGTACTAGTCGGGAAACTAGGACCATGCCACAGCTGGAGTTTGAACCCAAATCATTATCCTGATAAGCAAGCACGCTAACCATTATGCCACAGCGACTTATAACATACAGAAATAGAGCACTTGTAATAAATATGCCAAAGTATTTGAAAGAACACAACGAAGAACAAATATACAACTGCATGACTCCAGATAACGGTGTGCTTATCTGCAGGTAGTCAACACACAGTCGTTCATTGCAGCTATCAGTCGCAGAGAGGTCCAGACTTTAAGGTACGTTTGATCAAAGCTTGTTTAATACTGAACTCTTTATAAAAAATACGGTAGTTATTGAGTTAGTATAAGACAATGTATATCGCCCATACTGTAAACCGTTGATTATTTTAATTAGTCAAATGTTATTTTATTTTTTTAAATGTGTTTTACAATTAAATCAGTCTTTTAAAATCAACATTCTTCTGGTCTTTTCTATTCACTGCTCATATTTCAACTCCTTCATTCTGCTTGTGTCTTTAAATCTCCTAGTGGGGTTTGAGCCGTAAACAACCCAGGCCAAACTCTTTGTAAGACAATTCGGGACTGGTTGAATATTGGCTGAATTTTGTTTTCTGTGGCATGAATAAGACTAATCTCACACCAACCCTCTTAATTGCCTTTTATGATTATTTTGAAACTATTTGTGTGTGGTGTATGGTCCATACCGACTCTTTTCCTAATTAACACTTGCATTAAATGATTAGCCTAAGCTTACATACAAAGGCGAGATGTATTGCCATGATTGTGTTATATATGATTTTGTTTAGTTTACATACATAGACGAGATATGTTGCACGGTTATATCGTATATGTGTTTGGTTAGCTTACATACAAAGGTGAGATGTGTCGCCATGATTGTGCCATATATGTGTTTGTTTAGCTTACGTACAAAGGCGAGATTATGTTGCTATGATTATGCTATATATGTGTTTGTTTAGTTTACGTACAAAGTCAACATGTGTTGCCATGATTTTGCCATATATGTGTTAATTTAGCTTAGGTACAAAGGAGAGATGTGTTGTTATGATATTTGCCATATATGTGTTTGTTTAGCTTACGTACAAAGGAGAGATGTCTTGTCATGATATTTGCCTTATATATGTTTGTTTAGCTTACGTACAAAGGAGAGATGTCTTGTCATGATATTTGCCATATATATGTTTGTTTAGCTTACGTACAAAGGAGGGATGTGTTGTCATGATATTTGCCATATATGTGTTTGTTTAGCTTACGTACAAAGGAGAGATGTGTTGTTATGATATTTGCCATATATGTGTTTGTTTAGCTTACGTACAAAGGAGAGATGTGTTGTCATGATATTTGCCATATATATGTTTGCTTAGCTTACGTACAAAGGAGAGATGTGTTGTCATGATATTTGCCATATATATGTTTGTTTAGCTTACGTACAAAGGAGGGATGTGTTGTCATGATATTTGCCATATATGTGTTTGTTTAGCTTACGTACAAAGGAGAGATGTCTTGTCATGATATTTGCCATATATATGTTTGTTTAGCTTACGTACAAAGGAGAGATGTGTTGTCATGATATTTGCCATATATGTGTTTGTTTAGCTTACGTACAAAGGAGAGATGTGTTGTCATGATTGTGTTATACATGTGTTTGTTTAGCTTACGTAATAAGGCCAGATTTGTTGTTATGGTTGTGTCATACATATGTTTGTTTAACTACCGTACAAAGGCGAGAGGTGTTGCTATGATTGTGTCATACATATGTTTGTTTAGCTTACGTACAAAGGCGAGATGTGTTGCCATGATTGTGTCTTACATGTGTCTGCTTAGCTTACGCTTGATGATGTAAGGGAGCCGCAGGGTCGATCCAGAACACCAAGAACCGAGAAATGTGCAGAGGCATGAATGCCTACGTCGGTTGCACGGAACATGACAATCATGAGATAACCTGGAGATAGGATGTTAGGCTATCATATTTCTGGTGTTCTAATTTCGTATTCTTTCACTCCTGGAAACACCCCTCCCCCCCCCCCCCCCCCCCCCCAACCAGGCAGCCATTCCCAAGCATTTCATCTGACACAGACAGGGGTTTCTCTTGTGGGATATTGATAGCAACACAATTTGACACTGATAACAGAATAATCGAACAAATTTTATGTTTCAGTGGTGCTCAATTAGTGCGAGCAAGAATTAGTGTTCTGTGACATATTATTGCTTGTATCTAAAAAAAAAAAACATTAAAAAAACACAGAGACAAAGAAACGTTTTTTGATTCTCATAGTCTCTCTCTCTCTCTCTCTCTCTCTCTCTCTCTCTCTCTCTCTCTCTCTCTCTCTCTCTCTCTCTCACACACACACACACACACACACACACACACACACACACACACACATACACACATACACACACATATTTCAGCGTATGTTATAGAAATCTTTTAAATTAACGAAGGCGATAACATTAAAATAGCATCAAGGTAGCAACAGTTAATAAAGACAGGAAACAAGTATGCAACGTTCTTAAAAACGGCAAATGTAACCATAAAACAGAGCACACCTTGTTTTTGTTAGGTCTGAGTGCAAGAGAGAGAGAAAAATAAATTCCAAATGTATGTAGATGCAATCTTGAGGTTGTCAAGTTCTATTATTTAAATTTTCGAAAGCTAAAAACAAAACCTCTTATCAGATTGTTCTTTATTCACTTGATAGTATTATTTCACACAACACAGAAGCTATACACATTTAATCGATTGCGTGTCTGCCTTTTGTTATCTTGTACAAGGCTCAATTATTAAGGACAACAGCTTAAGCTCATTATTTCCTTGTTGTTTCCTCGTTTAGTATTAGCTTATTTTATGTTAGACTTTCTTATAGTCTTTGTTGTGTGACTGTGGTCATTATTTCTGTCCACAACCTTCTGTCTCGTGTACTACCAACCATTTCGCATCCTCATGCTCCTCCATGGCTTGATGTCAGGCTCCCAAAGCTTCTTCTCTCTTGGTATTCCCCTGCCTCTCGTCCCTTCCAGTTTTCTTTTAGTCACGGCGTACTCCAGCTTTCCCTGCCACATGACAAGCCCATAGAGTGTGGCTTGTTTTCTTCTGTTGCGAGAGGCCCGTTTTCTTTGTGAGTTTACTTCTTTACATATTCATTACGCCTGTTATCTGTCCATAGTATTCTGATAACTGTTCTTTAAAACCACATCTCTGCAACTTCTTTATAATTTCTCACCATGATTCATTTCCGTAATTCGGGATAGACTTAAAATATCGCTTAAGAATTTTTTTTTTTCTTCTCCTCAGTTGAAACAGATGTATTTCATAGAATAGTCTTCATCTTATAACATGGTGATTTTGCTTGGATTAAAAAACTTTAAACTTCGTTAATACATTTTCCCTCCCGTGTGTTTCCCGGGCCCATAAGGAAGCAAAGAATAGCAACACTGTAGCCTACCACGCATGTCGTAAGAGGCGACTAAGGAGCTTGATGGTTCCGTCGCCCTGCCACTGAGTGAGTGCGTGGCGCGACACGGTGACTGTGAGTTTCGTGTGAATGCTTTTGAATCTGCCCAAGTTTTTATTTTTGGAACGTGACTGCATGTTTCGGAGCGATGGCAGGTGCTATGTCCCAAAGTTTACCAGTTTTTGCCTTATACAGAAATGCGTGGTTGCTGGGGGTTCTGGTTGATGCCACTGCCGTCCACCTGTTTTATGGTATGAATGTTTCTGTTAGTTTGCCGATTCCGATTCCGATTCAGATTTGTAGAAAAAGAAAACTGTCCACCTCGTTCAACCGCCTCAGTGGCGTTGGTTATAGTTGTGGTGGTTCATGGTGCGGAATAAGTTTATAATTTTTTTTTTCTGCGCCAGTGTTAGCTGGCTTATCGGTTTGCAAAGTTTGTGCCTGTGATGTCAGCTGGGGTATTCGTTGGCCGGCAACTTTTTCTCAGGGTCCGACTCCTCTGGTGGTGTCTGTTGTCAGTGATGGCTCCTGGGACATTTTGTTTTGACTTGTTGTGGTCCTTATAAGGACTGTTTATTTGGTCTTTTTGCCTCCTTTTTTGTGTATTGCCTTTAGGAGCTTTTTGATGTTTGCATTTTCTTCCTTGCGTTTTTGTTCTCTCTCGATTTTGAGTTTCTGCTGTCTTTCCATTTCTTCTTCTGTGGTCAGCCATGGGATCGTCTTTCTGCCTTCTACATAGAACGGTTTGTCGTGTTCGTCATAGTATATATCTGGGTATTTCACAGGTGTCTGGCAGTGCCTTGGTTTCTTGTTCTCTCTTTCTTCCCACCGCCTTCTGAATTCCTGGCGCATGAGTTCCTCTTTTGCACTCTCCTCGAGGAGCTCCTCCGAGGTAAGTGGTGGTGGGTTCACTGTGTTGTCGTCATGGTACTCCTCTATGTTTTCTTCAGAGGTCTGGCTGGATATTGGTTTCCCTTGCATTTCTCGAGGCGTCGTGGTTGGGCTGCTGGCTTTGGCTTGCGGTTCAGGCTCGGTCTCTTGTTGGTTTTCATCTTGCGATTTCTCTGTGATTTCTTGTATGGTTTCTGTTGGTTTGTTTTGGAAAAGTTCCATTTCGGCTTGTTTGCAGTTCTCTCTCCGCCTTGATGTCTCGTAGGATCTCTTCATTCTTCTTTGTCGTCTGTATCAATTGCTCTACCTCTTTTTTGATGTTTTGCTGGATCTCTTTTATTTCAGCAAGCAGCTTTTCACTGTCGTTGTTCGGTGTCGGTGTTTGAAGTAGCTTGATTTGCTTCTTTAGCTCATCTTTCTGGTCTTGCAGTTGATATTTTTTTCCACTTGCGAGATGCACGTGGTTGTCTCGCACCTCCGTTTAGCGTCTTTAAATTGTGTCTTTGTAGTGATGGGATCTTTAGCACATCTCTATGTATTTGGAGGTACGGACAGCCCAAGTATCTTGCTCCATGCTTGCCCAGGCAGTTGGCGCACTTTCTTTTCTTTTGGGTGCTCGGAAGTCCGTGTCCAGTTTGGCCAGCGGGCACTCCTTAAAGGCGTGGTGATCGGCGCAGTACCGGCAGATTTCTGTCTTACTACGACATGCTGTTCTGCTGTGGCCGGCCCTGTGGAACCTGGAACATTGAGTAATCCTTGGTATAAATGCTTCAGGCTGTTGAGTTTTCTGGTTAATCGATACCTGGCGTGGCATCTCGTTGCCTCAGTCGTCACAACCGCTAGCATTGTAGGGATATTTGAGTATGTCAGAATCCGCTCCGCCTTCAAGATTCGAATGTTGAGATTTTCTTCCTGTAGCTGCTTCTGGATGTCTTCGTCTGACAGCTCCACTTGAAACCGCTTGACAACCAATCGGACTGTTTTTGAGTCGGTGTTACCGGCTCTGGTGTCTTTCTCCTCCTTCTTCTCTGCTGTCTTGAATCTTGTCTGTGGTGTGCTGTCGATCTTCTTCCCTCGTGTACATTTTTATTCGGTGTTAATTCTTGCATATACACCTATTGAATTTACTTTATAAATTAGTTAGTTTAACTAACTAACTAACTAACTAACTAACTAACTAACTAACTAACTAACTAACTAACTAACTAACTAACTAACTAACTAACTAACTAACTAACTAACTAACTAACTACCTACCTACCTACCTAACTAACTAACTAATTAACTAACTAACTAACTAACTAAACTAACTAACTACATAACTAACTAACGACACCTTGCTGCACTGCAAGAGTTAATATGCTATATTGATGTAGTCGATGGTAAAAGACAAAGGGAGACAATCATAAAGACTGATGCTTCCTTCACTACTATGCTAAGAGGTAAAGAGTAGTTCTGACTTCGTTACGGCCAAAGAAGAAAAATAGTAAAAAGAGAGAGAACCTCACACCGCCTCAACCGACAAAAAAAAATGATAGTAATTAGATAAGAAGATATACGAGATCTCGGACAGGGGCAGAAACTATTTTATAGATGTTCACACAGGAAACACCATGTTAGAGCCCAAGCAATGAACTAAGGTGTTAGACTGTGGTAGAAATAGTGGTTGTAAAAACTAAGAGAGACTAAACAAACAAATCAAGGACAAATAAACAAGCTCTTTATTTATTTCTTCTAACAGCACATTGCATGTCAATAACAGATACAATAGACAACTGTATATATCAAGTCACCACAGTGGGTAACCCCTAACCAATCAGCAGCACTTAAGACAACAGGGTACACCAAGTACCACAACACAGGTGTTCCAAACAATGGCTGGTTAGACTGACACTATAAAGAACTTTGACACAAGCAACACTGCACAGACAATAAGGCACTACAAAAACATAGGTTACACAACATAAACCCCAAGACGCGACATAAACAAGAGTTGTGACACAATTTACTATCCCACTAAGAACCCAGGCCTGCTGACACTAACTAGTCAGCCGCTCAGTTTTGTCACAACATTAGTTGACACAGATCAACTCAGGGAATTGTTCCCACACCTAACAACAACAGAACAGCACTGAACTGAAGGCCATGCTGCCCGCATCTCTCATCAGCACAAAGGACTGCTAAAACAAAACTGACTTCCGATTCCTTTGTTAAGCCGAGTCCCGGTGGTGGCCAGGACAAATACGGCTTTGATAGACTAAACTAAGGTGCATCGGTTTGGCGCTATCACATTGAAATTATTTAAACCAGTTAAACTTTCTAAACTCATGTCCGATAATTTCCGAGTGTGTATTGACCATAACTTTCTCTTTCTGTCAATGTCCTAATAATTCCAAGTGTGTATTGACATCTAGACATCATTTTTTCTCTTTAAGTCCTAACATTAGACGTGTCTGTTGACATCTAACTTTCCTATTTCTACCAATGTCCGAACGTTTTAAATGTCTATTGACATCTGACTTTCCCATTTCTGACAGTATCATGATATTCCAAATGCTTATTTATTCCAAATGTCTGCTACTATAAAAAGTAGTAATAGTTGCTACTACTTAGTGCACTGGACTGATTTTGCGTGTGTTAGCTTTCCCTGTTACAAGTGTCCCCTTGCCATCAGGAAAAACCACTCTGACTTCTGAAGTAATTATAATTTACATCCCCATGTCAAGACGGGAAGTCAACATTAAGTCCAGCTGACAGGTGTGTAGAATGAACCCACTATTTTAAACGAGTTAACTCGTTTTAAAGAGATATGTTCGCACACTCGCTTGGCAAGACACTTTATGAAAATGGTGGTTGGAGTTCATAACGATGAAGACCATAATTATGATAATTACTCCCGGAGTGCTATCTGGATGCCACAAATCAGAACAACATCCACAAGAAATACATTTTCGTCAATTGTAAGTCATTCTAGAAAAATAAACTGCGAAAATTCACTTCCTTTTCTACATTTTATTTTCTAATTTGACAGTCCCTAACCAACACACAACAGTATTGATTTGTGGAAGGGAAGAGTACACACAATGCTATATATACATTATGGACACTATTAGATAGATAAATAAAGACAAAGAAATACATATATTTGTGCTTCATAGATTATACTAAGGCATTTGATAAAGTAAAACATGATGAAATGATTACAATGTTGGAAGATATTAACATTGATGGGAAAGATCTCAGAATAATAATAATAAATATTTACTGGAACCAAATAGCAGCAATAAAATGGGAAATAAAGAAGGAAATTATGAACACATAAAGCTGGGAGTAAGACAGGGATGTGTTTTGTCTTCGGATCTCTTCTCCCTCTATAGCGAAGTAATAATTAGAGAGATCAAAGAAAAGTCAGGAATAATATTCGGAGGTTATAATATAATTAATATACGCTGTGCAGATGACACAGTATTGAGATTGAGTTGGCGCACATAATCATTTATTCTAGAAATAAGACGGACAGACGGAACATGTTTATACATCCAGAAAATAATGTAATCCATAGAATATAAATATCCTCCTCACAATTTAACCAGCACACATCAATGCCTTCTCAAGCCTGCTTCATATCAAATTCACAAGACATTTAGTCCAACTACTATCCACGGCTGGATCTCCTACAATACAACCCACACATTGGGTCGGAGCCACTGCTCAACTATGCAACCCACTCTGGGTTTAGGCCCTCACTCCCTATAGAACCCACTCTGGTTCAGGCCTGTCTTCACAACTCGGAGAACAACACAACACCGTTGTCCGTGGACTACCGACTCCTTCGGTATCTCAAACTCCACTCCCTGAAGTCCCTTGACTTCACACACAAATACACTATCTCTCTCCCCATCCCCCTAGGGGTTTTTCCTCTACCCTCACTATTTTATTTCTCAGGACTGGCTGTTTTTTCATAGCCAGGTCAGTCACTTTACTGTCTCCCACTCTCACCCATTCTTTTCTCATGCCCGGTCACTCAACTCACTGTCAATGACCCACGCTTATGTCAGTATTGATGGTGGATAATGCAAAAGATCTACAATTGTTGGACATTATAATAACAGAGAGTGCAAAGAAAGTACTCTTCTTGAATATCAAGAAAACAGTAACAATTGTGATATCAAAGAAACAGGTGACATCCAAATGTGAAATAGAGATTCAAGGGAAAATGATTCACCAAGAGGATAGTTTTAAATATCTAGGGACATTTATAACATCAGATGGAATATGCAGAACAGAGATTAAGAGCAGAATAGGGCAAGCAAAGGCTGCATTTCAGAAAATGAAGAATATTTTATGCAATAAGTCAATATCATTGAATGTAAGAAGAAGAGTGCTGAGGTGCTATATCATATTGTTGTGAATCTTGGAATGTAAATGAACTAATTATAGTCTGTCCAGAAATGAATGCCTTCATTCATGATCGATTATTTTGAAAACTGTCTGTTGCATCGTTATGAAATTTTTCCTGCCGTCTTATATTTACCCCCTGCCAATGTGCTGATCGGGGTATGCTGTCGTTACACTGACAAACTAAGCTTGGAACACGTACCAGAATACACTGAACCACTACTGCTTTCCATGTGTGAAAACATGCCGCATACATAGCTTTATTTCTTCCCAAGAAGTTCATACAGTTATATACTTGCGTAACTCACCTACTTACAACTCGCAGGACGGGGTCACTACCGACCCGCTCAGCTACACCGCTAGCCTCCCTCCGTGAAATCATGTTTTCAACGGCATGGCGGGTGTACTACACATCTCGCCTTCTGTGCAACTGGTCTCAGTAACTATGTCGTTCTTTCTCCTTTTGTCAAGCGCTGGTTTCTTGACATAGTCGAATTTATGTCCACATCTTCATATTGGAACAATGGTTTAGTACGTTCTATGAAATGTACATGGCTGTGTTTCCCGACAGACTCAGTTCTCTGGTTTTCAATCTGTCTGCGATGGCGTCCGAACTCCGACTGACCCTCTTTGTTCGTGGGCCTTTCTCGCCCCTTCTGATCACGTGGCCTCCCCCTTCGTCTTTCATTGGTTACTATCTTCAGCCGTCTACCGGTGTATCCGTTCCCTCTGGCTCCCTGTACTTAATCATCCCTCTTACTGTCTAATTTCTCTATGTTACTGATAACCTGCTATTATGTCCACCCGACTCATGGCACCCCCTTCCAAGGAATATGTCTTTGATAGGTCCAAAAGCAACTTAAATCATGAAAAGCGGCGACATTTCTTTGATGTTTTAGTGAAAAACCAGTGGTTTCTCGCTAACAAACTTGTTTTACAGTAATGCCCCGTTCCACTACGCGAGGCTCTTGTCAGAAGGCCAATCCCATGTCCCACGAGAAAATTAACTATTCTGTCATTCAACGCTAATGTTTCCGTGTGAAGGAGTAAAACATTTAATAATGTGCACTTCATCTCTGACCCGTAAATTATATACCACATATAAACAAACTTTGAAATCTGCTGTACAATCTCCAGAACAAAAAAGTTTTTGTTGGTTGGACATGAGGATAAGGTTATATGCTAAATCTCATCATTTTCCCTCAGTTGGTTACTGAGATATGGAATTATATATTGGGGCTGACAAAAGTAAACAGACTATAGGAAGAGATTGGAAGCAGCAGAGATGTGGTTCCTGAGACGAATGTTGCGAATTCCTTGGACTGCCAAAGTAACTAACAACGAATGCCTGAAAGAGGCTAATGAAACTAGAACATTATATACAACAATAAGAAAGAGGGAAATAGCTTTTTTTTGGGTCATGTGATGAGAAGAGAGGCATTAGAGAACATCGTGACAACTAGAAAGATCGAGAGGAAGAGAGGCAGAGGCAGACCAAGAGAAATTATGCTGGATTGATTGCGACGGTGGCATGGAGGATATCAACGACAGAGTTGATCCAGAAAACCAAAGACCGAGATATGTGGAGAGTCATGAACGCCTACACCAGTTGGCATGGCACTTGATGATGATGATGCACCAACACACGCCCAGCCCTCCAATCCTTTGCTATCACGTAAAGCTCTCTTCATGTCCTCCCTATATTATTCTTTTCTGTCTCTAATGATTTTTTTTTTTTTTTAATTTAAATTTGTTTATTACCCTCCATTTCTTATGTCCCATGGTTCCAGGGAAGGACTATCTAGTTTTACTATTAACATATTTTCTCAATGTGTGTACTATCTAGCACCAGAATCTTGTCCCCACCTCTTCATTCACGCTGATATGTTTAGTTCGCTACACTAACTCCCCATTGAGAAAATTCATTAAAACGTATATTAGATGTGGCGTCCATGATATTTTATACTCAGAATTCTTCGCCAAACTCCAAATTATATTGAGAAATAATATTAATTATACATTATTTGTTTAAACACAGATGCTATAAAGAAAACATTGCACTCTTTTTTACCTGGTATATTTCGCTGTATTTCCTCATGTGCATACTATAGAGTTTTATACCATATGAAGTGAAGAATTAAATGAAACTTTGACTGAAATATGATGTACTTGGTCGCTGGTATTGTTATATGTTTAGTTGTCAAACGTGCAAATGCCCCGGGCAGAAACGGCTACGGAGGCTTGCAGAAACAAGGTGTTACATCCAACAGTTTATGATATTATAAAGTGTAACAAACAGGTATGTTGATATCCCTCGAGAACACAACAAGATCAAGCTCACATACTGTAACACACCAGAAACCCAAATAAGCGGCCAAAACGCCGAAATCCCTACAATCTCTTTCCTAATCAAGACAGAGATGCAGTTCCTTTAGCAACTCATGTCAAAATTCATTTGTTAAAAATTATATACGATTTGTGTTACTGCGGGCAACAAAACTTTGTTCTGCTGGTCGCATGAAACAGGCGAGCTGTCCGTTAAATGAACCTAATTTAAATTTAGTGTTTGCAAGAGAAAATACGTAATGTTTAAGAGACGTTGTGGAGAGGCAAAATGGTAACGTTAGATATCTTAGAACTTAATTAGTGAAGATGATGATGATGATGATGATGATGATGATGATGACGATGATGACGATGATGACGACGACGACGACGACGATGATGATGATGATGATGATGATGATGATGATGATGATGATGATGATGATGATGATGATGATGATGATGATGATGATGATGATGATGATGATGATATTGAATCTCAGCGTGTTGGCCAGATGGAACTAGCCAGCAAACTATCTTAACAGATTAAGTGCACGAAATGATTATACTCATAAGCAACTTCCGTATCTGCCATGGGGTAATATAAAGTAGTTTTCCTTATGCAACTCCCTTTAATTTGATATATAATACAACATGTCAGCTACTATATTAACAACTTGTAAGTCATAACTGTGACACATCCCTACTTTTCATTTCCCACCATCCAGTTTTGTTAGGTCCAAACCTACATTGTTTGGCACTGAATATGTTTAAAAAAAAACACGCCTAAACTAAACCAGCACTCTGAAAAAGTGATAGCGACACAATTCAATATTAGTCTGCGTAATTTCATACGCGCAGCACTTCAATGCTATCTTTTATTCGTTATTATTTTGATATGTTTCTCTAATGACATCTTTATATCAACTGTTCTAAAGACAAAACGCAAACATATGCCTGTCTATGTCTATTTTTTTTAAATCCATTATTTCAAAACTGGAAATTGAATGCTATTGTTGCTTAAAACTTTCAGAAAGCCTGCTACTAACGCCAGCATCATGCAACGGAAGACCAATGGACGCACATTTCATAAACATGCCGTCGTTGTAGGATTTCTGCAGTGGTGTCTTTGTAGTAGTATTATCATGTCCATTGGCGCCTCCACCAATACTCCTACTGCAAACAGCACCAGTACTCCTCCTGCAAACAGTACCAGTACTCCTCCTGCAAACAGCACCAGTACTCCTCCTGCAAACAGCACCAGTACTCCTCCTGCAAACAGCACCAGTACTCCTCCTGCAAACAGCACCAGTACTCCTCCTGCAAACAGCACCAGTACTCCTCCTGCAAACAGCACCGGTACTCCTACTACAAACAGCACCAGTACTCCTACTGCTAACAGCACCGGTACTCCTACTACAAACAGCACCAGTACTCCTACTACAAACAGCACCAGTACTCCTCCTGTAAACAGCACCAGTACTCCTCCTGCAAACAGCACCAGTACTCCTACTACAAACAGCACCAGTATTCCTACTGCTAATAGCACCGGTACTCCTACTGCAAACAGCACCAGTACTCCTCCTGCAAACAGTACCGGTACTCCTACTACAAATAGCACCAGTACTCCTACTGCTAACAGCACCGGTACTCCTACTGCTAACAGCACCGGTACTACTACTACAAACAACACCATTACTCCTACTACAAACAACACTAGTACTCCTACTACAAACAACACTAGTACTCCTACTACAAACAACACTAGTACTACTACTACAAACAACACTAGTACTCCTACTACAAACAACACCAGTACTCCTACTACAAACAACACTAGTACTCCTACTACAAACAACACTAGTACTCCTACTACAAACAACACTAGTACTCCTACTACAAACAACACCAGTACTCCTACTACAAACAACACTAGTACTCCTACTACAAACAACACTAGTACTCCTACTACAAACAACACTAGTACTCCTACTACAAACAACACCAGTACTCCTACTACAAACAATCCTAGTACAGAGATCACCACCAAACCTGCTAAAAGCGACAGACCTTCCTCCTTCCCGATGCCTACAGGTAAGAAATATGTGAAGCTTTATTGACATTATAGGGCAGAAAATGGTAGCTGATGGCCAAAGCAATCCAAACTTACCATGATTCTAATGTTCTGTAATCAGTTTGAGGACCTGTGGTGGCATAGTTGTTAGTGCTCGAGCCTGCCACACAATGGTCTGGATGCAAGCTACAGCACTTACTGGATTACTATCTCCGACCATTTCGTTTTTGGGTCGATCCAGTCTCATATTTTGTGGAGATTGTTTGGAAAGGAAAGACGGCGAGAAAGGGAATTGATTAATTCACCCCAATATGCCATGGCTAGAACTATGTGATGGCTAACACTTCATACCCAAAGGCAGTGTCCGCCAGGTGACTACCTCTATTTGTACCTAATCTATACGAAACGCTGCAGCTATGCACCTGAGATATTAATCAATAAATATATAGGTGCCGTCTCCACAATTAAAGCTATCTGCAAAGGATTTCCAACACTTTCTGTCTTACGCACTTGTTATACACACTAGCAGACTCTTTATCTATCTCTTGAAACTATCTGTTCAGTTGTATCGCTGTCTACTTCTTGCTCATCTGAATTCAACTCTTCCCTCCTTTATGGCTTTGTAGACGAGGACTGTGTCTCTAAATGTAGCCACGGTATTTAACATTTCCCTTTATTATTTCTTTGATCAATTTTCTTTTTATTCCCAGCCTCTCTAGAACCTCTTTATTTGATTATACTTTTACTTACCAATTAATGAATATGTGTAGATTATAAGAAACTGTTTTGGTCGTTTTCCATATTTGTAATCCACACAGCAATACTGTTCTAACGTAAGAGTTAAATATTCTAAGTTTGATGCTATGGTGAAATTTGTGTGTGTGTAGTTTGTTTATGTCTCCCAGTGGAAAGGAAATGTTATAAATGAACATCACAGTAAATGGGGAGATACTAGAACAAATAGCAAGTTTGTCCTATCTTGGACATGTAATAACCGATGATGGCAGAACTGAAACAGAAATCAAAATGAGAATATGAATGGTCAAAAATGCTTTCAACAACATGAAATCAGTATTAACATCTAGAGAGATTACAATGCATTAAACATTAAAATTGTCAAATGTTATGTCAATTCAAAACTTCTATATGGCGTGGAAGCCTGGACAATGAACAAGCATTTAGAAAATCGAATAGAGACCCTGGAGATGTGGATATACAGAAGAATACGTCGTATTTCACTGGGGAAAACATAATCAAATACATATATTCTATAGAAACTGGGAATCGCTCGCTTGCTTGCTTGTGTTCGTTGGCTTGAGCTCCAACTCGAAGTCCTGTATGTCGGATGAAGGCATCCTGTTGTCCAACATCAGTGTGATGTCATACA
>JACEFZ010020009.1:542500-557500 GCA_014155875.1 Cepaea nemoralis | reverse complement strand
GTAAAGAAACAGCCAAGCAGAGACAGCAAGAATACCCCATGACAAGAACACAGAAGAAGAACCATCTGCAAATCTAACCATAAAGAACTCCTGTTTGCGGACGACCAAGCACTAATAACAAAATCAGAAGCTGAATTACAAGACCACATGTATAGTCTAAACAAAATGTGAACAACAACAATTCACCTAAACGAACATCCCTTGAAACAAGTAAAGAGTTTCAAGTACCTAGGAAGTATAATATCATCAAATGGCAGATCAGAAGACGAGATCGAAAATAGGTGCAATAAGTCAAATCAACTCATTGGACAAATGACACCAATACTAAAGAACAAACATGTATAATAACTACTAAGAAAGCATTTTACAACACAATCTTCCATCACACTCTATGCCACCAAGTACCAATGCCAAACCTGGACAATGACAGAAAAAGAGAAAAGAAAAATCACAACAACAGAAATGAGGTTCCTGAGAAGATTACTCAACGTTTCAAGAAGAGATAAGATCAGAAATGAAGAAATCAGGACTAAAGTGGGGGTTAAAGCAGCACTAGATTTTATTAGAAAGCAGCAAGTCAAATGGTTTGGCCATGCAAGTAGATTACCAGTCAACAGCATACCACAAAAAGCAATGATGTACAGACCAGATGGAAACAGAGGAAGAGGCCGACCACGTAAACTTTGGACGGAGGGAATAGCAGAGTCCATGGGAATATCGATATATGAAGCCCACATCGGGCACTCTCACGATGTTTATACTTCACCTCGACATCGCAAGGTACAATAGGAACATGATGTGATGAGATGAGATGAGACTGGTGTATTTTGGAATGTATACTTGTTTTATTTTAAATGCTACGTTCAACTACATCTGTTACTAAATCATCGCAGCCAGTTATTTAAAAACAAAACTATTTATTACTGATCTTAATGTTGTTTTTATATTTGGCTAGGGAAGGAAGCATCGGTGTGAATTTCACAACTTACTACCAGGACACAAATTTAGGTGACATAAACAGCCTACGCAAACGTGTTTTGAGCAGTTTGAACAATACTGTGTTCAATGTTACTGTCCTGGAGAAATCACTCAACGACAGCATTATTAATGGTAATTTAATCGTTCCAAGTTTTATACTGAACTTCGGAATTTTTTAGTCACGCCTTTGAATATGCAAAATCCTCGGGGATTTTGGTTAGTCACGCCTCTGAATATGCAAAAAACCACGGACATATTCATATTATGCTTGGAGACGGATGGGGATGTCAAACTAAGTCTTCTTCTACTCATGAACATGATATGATGGTTCGCCTACAGTGTGTTAAAAGTTAGTTGCATATCTTTTACAGGACGTTTGCAGTAAACACCGGCATGTTTTGCTGTAGTTTGCCATTGCTTTCTGAACGACCGGCACCTATACCATTTCGTAAAAAACCAGCACAACGCGGTCTGCTGCCAAATCGCGAGCAGCTGTGTTTCGAACGCGGGTATTCGGGATTACGAATCGCATTACGAATACTATGCGTTATACTATGTGGTTTGCCTATACTATGCGTTATACTATGTGTTATGCTGCTATCACACTTTCCTTACACAATAGGCTGAGTTGGTTTGCTTACAATGAGTGTTATTGCTAATGCCACCATGATGCAATCCTTACAGCAATTCTGTATAATGTTTCGCCTACACTGTGTGATAATGCTAATGATTCCATCATTCTTCCGTACAACAATTGATTATTATGATTCCCCTACACTGAGTGTGATTGTTAATGATGCCATTATGTTCCCCGTACAAGAATGGATTGAGCTGGTTTGTCTATACTGAGAGTTAAAGCTGGTGCTTCCATCATGCTTCCCCTTTCAACAATAGTCTGTTGGGCCGATCTTACACTGAGTGTTATAGCCACCGCGACGTTACGCCTACAACAATTCATTATGTTGGTATGCCTACACTGAGTGCTAGCGGTAGGGTTAGGGTTAGGTGAAAGGGAAATACAATTCACGTTATTAATTCAAAGATAGCTAATTTAAGTTAAGAAAACATAATATTTTCTCATGTTGAATTGAGTTGAGTTGAGTTAAGAACTGACATCACTGCACTCAGGATTTCCAATATGCGTCCCGTCGTTTCCTCGTTCGACAGCAGGCGAAGCGTCACACTACTCATCGTTCCCACCGCTATCTGATTGAAAGTTCTCCTGGCCTTCCGTCTCAGTTTTCAGAATCTTCCATAACCCCTGCCAATCCCCCGCAATCTTATTCTTTCCACGTACGGGTTCTCAATCTGTACCCCCATCTTCTCCATCTGGTCCCACAGGCGCACGACCACCTCTCCCTTGTCCATATGTAGTCTACCACCAAGAGGTGCATTCCCATCCAGCATATCAGCCTGTTCATTCCCCCCCCCCCCCCCCCCCCCCCGCATGGCCAGGACAAGAAATCCATACAATTCTAACAATGGAAGGGAGATGAGCCATTCCACACGAAACATTCCTTTCTCCACCCTACTAAGCATTCTCCTTGAGTATATTTTGTTGATCTTAGTAGTTGGTTATAAATGTTTATGTTTTGTTATGTACACAACCACTTGAAGCCGCTGTAGTGCAGGGGTCGACACCATTGCCTGCCAGCCCTGCAGTTATGCGTTCGAATTCCAATATTGACGGGACTATTTTTGTTTCAGTGACCTAAAGTCCTAAGTCGACCCACTCTAAATTGAGCACCAAAAATGTCATGGGAAATAAAGACGGCCGGCATGATATTGATCACATCACCAATCGAATGTCGACAGGTCTAACAATATTGTACGAGCACCACATACCACACAAACAATGCTACCGAAGTTCTACTCAAAGTTGCAATGAGAAGAACATGAAGGAAAATGGAAGTAGACATTTAGTGAAGAACAATATGGACTTGTGGAAGAGGAAGATCTGCGGGAGAAGTGACAGAAGCAGACCGAGAGAATTAATGCCGGAAGACCTAAGTCAGTGGCGCGCAGGGATATTATCAATATAATACACTCAGAACACCAAAGTCCGAGATCTGCGCAGTGATATGAACGACTACGATATTTGGCAAGGCATAAATAAAATCTGGAACTGCGGTAAAGCTGTGGACATGTAAACAATATAAAATAACATACAGTAATGCAAGTTCAGGCAATCTTCAGAACTAAGGCCCCAAATTATTTAGCGTAAAATGCATCCCTTTTAGGGCCTCAAAAGGTCATTTCCAGGGCAATGTGTTGTCAATCACTTACGTTTGAGTGTATCGTCGTCTGCTGGACCCATCGATGGACACAATAAATGTTTCTGAGACCGGAGGGCCCTCTCTGTCGTCGGAGTGTATATCCATATCTTGTAGTGCCGACGACAGTGAGGGCCCTCCGGACCCAGAAATATTTATTGCATCCATCGATCGGTCTAGCAGTCCGCCACACACTGAAACAACGTTGGTCAACTAAACCATGGCATCTATGATCATCATTTCATCTATGCATTGTTTAATACATATTTAGCAGAGTTTCAGTGGCACCATAGTCACAAAGAACATGTTTTCGGACAGTATTTACAACTTTTGTGTCACAATTTCGACATATAATTATGAAATATTATTGGTACGTATTTCGATTTTCTCAGTTCTATATTTTAGTTCGTAGTTTGTAGTTTTAAAAAAAAATTATATCAGCTAATGAGGCCCCGTAAGAGATGCATTTTACACTAAATAATTTGAGGCCGTCGTTCGGAAGATTGCCATAAAACACAACATATAAACACGGGGAAGACACTACAGTGACTACATTCAGGCATAAGGATGGGATGAGAAGAATGGGAAGATGAAAAAAAAAAAAGATGAGAACAATAAAAAGAAAATAAGAAAATGAAAAGAAAACAAAATGCTAATTATCTCAGAATCCCATATGATGATAATGATATTGAGATTTCAGTGCTTTGCCCTTTTATTATTATGATAAAGAATCAACGTAGATGCACTGGACCAAGCCAATAAATGCTCGGTTGCCCCAGCAAAAGCCGAATGATGTGAATGCTGCTTGTTCCTGTAGCGTGGCGCTTAGCGACACATTGGAATCTTCCTCACGTGCGGTATTTGAGACTAGTTCCATATTCGATTCCTCATTCCAGCGACCATAATCGATAAGTTCTATCTAGATGTGTAACTTTACCCTCGATTTCCCACTACACCGGCTATAAATGAGAAGTTATATCAAAAGATATGTCTTTTCCATCGATTCCAGACCCCAGCACCTGTAATCGGGAAATACCATCAAGAAATGTATCTGTTCCTTCGATTTCCCGCCTTCGGCGGACTAATTCTAGAGACTCCATCAAGAAATATTTCTTTCCCCACCATTTCCCTCTCCAGCAGTCGTAATAGAGGAATTCCGTCAAGAGATATGTCTTTTTCCTCGATTCCATTCTCCGTGAACCGTAATCGAGAAATTCCTCCAAGAAATGTGTCTCTTCCCTCGATTTCTCTCTCCAGCAGCCTTAATCGAGAAGTTCCAACGAGAAACATTTTAGTTTCATCAATAAGTGTGTCTTTTCCCAAGATTTCCCACATCAGCTATAATATTCGAGAAGTCCCATCAAGTAATGTGTCTTTTTCTTCTAATCTCCACTCCAGCAGCCGTAAACCAGAAGTTGCATCAGGGTATTTGCTAGTTTCATCAATAAATATGTCTTTACCGGCGATTTCCTACCCAAGCAGTCGTAATCGAGTTCTATTATGAAATGTGTTCTTCTTTGATTTCCAACTCCAGCAGCCACAATTCAGAAATCCTATAAAGAAATTTGTTATTTCTATCACGAAATGTTTCTATTTCATAAACATCCCTACAGCCATAATATTGAAACTACACCAAGAAATATGTTGTTTCCTTTTACCACTTCGGAAAACGTGAGCTGGGGCAGTTTAGTGTAGATCACATACTAACACAATTAAAGCTACAATTTAGTTCGTTTATTTGCTTACATTTGTTAAGTTAAATCAATTGTATTTTCCTTCTCATTTTATCGTGTTGTAGAACTGCAAAGCTTGTGTGGTACATCAGACAACTGCCCCAAGGACTACCACTGCAGGGTTAATTATTCTGAATTACAACCATATTGTGAACACCTATGTCTTCAGTATGCATGTCAGCCCAACGCGTACTGCGTTGTTAGCGAATCAAACCAGCCAGCATGCAAGTCAGTTTATTATATAGATATTTATATGTAAATTGCTGATGTCTTCACTTGTTTGTATTATGTTTTCTTTCTTGGGTGTATACAGAAACATTTGTATTTGACTCGTTATGTACAGTGAGTGAATAAGCAAACATGGAAAGAGGAATTGGTAAGTTTTGCGAGAAAACAATCATAAATGACATAATGGATGCTGAGGCTAGAAAGACTTCGTCAGCACACAAATAACATGACAACTACAAAACGGCACTAATATAACTACACGTTTTTAATGTGAAAAAGAAAGTCACAACTGAGAGATGTCCTATATTCCAAGGGCAACCAAATAGAACTGTATACACGAGCGGAACAAAAGTCAGACTGAATGACACGATCTGTTGCATTCAGTTCTATTTGGAGTACCTTTGGGTATACATGACAGAATTATTCTTCGTGACATATATAGGTCTCACATGCCTGTGCCAACTTTGGGCTCAATATCAACTTGGAGAAGACTGTAGTTATGTACCGGCCAGCTCCAGGGAATAATCACACTGTGCCGAATATCAAATTGAATGGTCATAGACTAAGTGTTGTGGACAAATTCACCTATCTTGGCAGCACTGTGTCACTAGCTGCCACAATTGGTGACGAAGTGAATGCAATTGGTGACGAAGTGAATGACTATGTCAGAATGGCCTTAGGCAGACTGTACAAGAATGTATGGGACAGAAATGGAATAAGCCTACAAACAAAGCTGAAAGTCTACAAAGCAGTTGTATTATCCACGCTTGTGTTACCTGGACTGTTTATCAGCGACACGCTAGGAAATTAAACCACTTCCACACAGTCTGCCTTAGGAAGCTATTGAAGATTACATGGCAAGACAAGATCCCTGACACTGATGTCCTAGAAAGAGCGTCCATGCCCCGTATGCTCTACCAATGAAGAACCAGATTAGCTGGATTGGCCACTTGACTCGCATGCCAGATCACAGGCTACCTAAATGAGTATTTTTTAATTTTTTTTTACGGCGAGCTGCGTTGTGATAAACGCTCCGAAAGCGGTTAAAGAAAACGGTTTAGAGACACTCTGAAGATCTCACTAAAAGCTTTTGGAATTCATCACGACACTTGACAGACTGCTGCCAAAGACCGAAATTCGTGGCGTACATCATTACGCAAGGGTGCAGTAACTTGTGTAGCAAACTGCAAGAGCTGTGGAAAAATAAAGGTGGAACAGAAAAACCACTGCAGGAGATCCTCCCTCTGGAACGTCAAGCATTCTTTTCCCACATTGTCAAAGAAAATTTCGAGCCAAAATAGGCCTTACCAATCATCTTAGAACTGACGGCTCCATACTTTCAACTGCACTGGGTGAAGTGAATGGTCATCATCATTCTTGATGGACAAACAACAGGTGTAGTTATGTCGGTGTCGTTTTGCAGTGTTTCTTGTTTGTGTGCCGACGAACACTTTTTAACAGCAGCGTCAATTCTGTCACTTGTGATTTTTGATAAGTTTGGCTATTTGTAAAGCACCTCACCCATCACGAGTCGCATTTGTCTATAAAAATAAGATGCCAGCACCACATACCCGATATCCCTCCATATGTGTAAAAGAGTCCTCTGTTAACTTTTAACCCACCAACCATTGTTTGCTGCAATAACAACTAAGATCTGCTGCAGAGGGAGCATTAGAAGAGTAAAACAAAAGCAAACCATATTTTATTACAGCATCAAAGCGCATTTTGTTTTTGTAAATCTTTTGCAATATTCTTCTTCTTCCCCTTCCCCTTATTCTTCTTCTCACCCTCTTCCTCCTCCTTCTATAGATACTATGTCATCTGCTTAACGCAGATTCTCTAGATTACAACGTGCGGCACGTATTTTTCGTTTATCATTGATCGCTATCATAATTATACAGAGAAGAGATCTCGTGACAACACGCCTGTCGGCCGCTTGTGTGGTCATATGCTCGAATTTGCAGCCAAGAGGATTGATAAAAAATTGACCTGGGCTATCAAATTTACCCCCGCCTAAAATGAGTACCGGGAAATGCCTTGGGCAGTAAAGGCGACAGACATGATATTGACTATATCACCCCTGGACGCCGATTGGTCTGTACAAATACTGTACTAGATCCAGATCGCCTGATACCTTCAAGGCGTATAAAAAGGGTCCTTTTCAGTACCTTTGTTTGTTTGGCTGAGTCGTCTCGAGGTATGGTGTCCTCCTTAATTGCTGGAGGTCCCGGGTTCAAGCCCCGGTGAGGGCCGGGGATTTTTTTCACGTAGCCTTCTAGTAACAAAATTTCCCCTGGTCTCTGGATAGTGAGATCGGACGCCCGTGTGTATTGTTGCGCACGTACAAAATCCCTTGGCAGTTGGAAATCAAAAAAGAGTAGCCTAACGGCGCTGCCCGGGCAAAATTTCGAGTTAAAAATCTACCCAAATTAATTCAGATCTTCGCCGGTGGTACGGAGCTTTTGCACTGAGCTGAGTTTCTCCGGACTCAGGCTTGAGTTGGGAGTAGAACGGAGCACTTTTGGGTTACACCCGTGTGCCGTGATGTTGATCCATCGACTTTACTAAACTAAACTAAAAAAAAAAAAAAACTAAAGCGTTTTGTAATATTGTTATCTGGCACCTGGGGAAGGGCTACGAGGGCAATTCGTAATCTTTCATACCGCGTTTCAAACAGCTGTAGGTGACTTGGAAGCATAAGGCCTTGCGCTTGCTTTCATTCAGTGGTATCAGTGCCGGATGTTCAGAAAACCATGGCAAATTACTGAACGTAAACTTACCAAGAAACCACAGACAGTCAAAAAATTCGGTGATTGACTGCTGCGTCCTGTAAAGGATATAGTTAGTTAGTTAGTTAGTTAGTTAGTTAGTCTTTCCTCTTGAGCCCAAGGCGGCGCATAGGGCAGAAGTCATGGCTCTCCATGCTTGGCGGTTCGCTGCTAGCTGTTGTAGATCCTGGATGTTTACTTGGCCATTAAATGAGCCCTCTCTGATGATGGTTCTACGCAGGGTCTCTCTTGGTCTTCCCCGTTTTCTTTTTCCTACCGGTGACCATATGAGGGCTTGGTAGGGAAGTCTTGTCTTATCCATTCTGAATACATGGCCGATGTAGTTCCAACGGCGTCTTCTTATAAAATTGGTTACTGTATCTTGCTTAGTCTCTTGTCTTATTTGCGTATTGGTTCTGAAGTCTGTCCAGTGGATGTTTAGAATTCTTCTAAGACATTTGTTCTCAAAATTAACGGATATACAACTAACTTAATATATATATATATATATATATATATATATATATATATATATATATATATATATATATATATATATATATATATATATATATATATATATATATATATATATATATCATCTCATTATGTTCCTCTTGTACCTTGCGGTGTCGAGGTGAAGTATAAACATCGTGAGAGTGCCCGATTATGGGCTTCATATATCGATATTCCCATGAACTCTGCTATTCCCTCCGTCCAACGTTTACGTGGTCGGCCTCTTCCTCTGTTTCCATCTGGTCTGTACATCATTGCGTGTTGTGGTATGCTGTTGACTGGTAACCTGCTTGCATGGCCAAACCATTTGACTTGCTGTTTTCCAATAAAATCTAGTGCTGCTTTAACCCTCACTTTAGTCCTGATTTCTCCATTTCTGATCTTATCTCTTCTTGATACGTTGAATATTCTTCTCAGGAATCTCATTTATGTTGTGATTTTTCTTTTCTCTTTTTCTGTCATTGTCCAGATTTGGCATTGGTAGCATAGAGTTGGTAGGAAGATTGTGTTGTAAAGCGCTTTCTTAGTAGTTATTGATACATGTTTGTTCTTTAGAATGGGTGCCATTTGCCCATGAGCTGATTTGCCTTATTGCACCTATTTTCGATCTCGTCTTATGAATCGCGATTTGATGATATTATACTTCCTAGGTACTTGAAACTCTTTACTTGTTTCAATGGATGTTCATTTAGTGAATTATTGTTGTTTGTTCTTCTTTAGTTATAGTCATTACCTCTGTTTTGCTTGTGCTAATTTTCATGTTATGTTCCCTACACATTTCGTTTAGACTATTCATGTGGTCTTGTAATTCAGCTTCTGATTTTCCTATTAGTGCTTGGTCGTCCGCAAACAGGAGTTCTCTAATGGTTCGATTTGCAGATGCTTCGCCTTCTGTGTTCTCGTCATGCGGTATTCTTGCTGTCTCTGTTTGGCTGGTTTCTTTACATATGTTGTCTATATATATTATGAACAAGAGAGGGGACAGAACACAACCTTGTCGTACTCCAGATCTTATGGTGAAGGGTTCTGAGTGTCCTCCAGTTGCTCTCACTATGCATTCACTGTTGTTGTATAAACTTCTACATAGGTTTTTTAGATGTGTACTCATTCCATATTGTTTAAGGATTTCCCATAGCTTGTTTCTATCTACTCTAATGCCTTTTCGTGGTCGACAAAGTCTAAGTAGAGTGTTTCATTGAATTCGATTGATTTTTCTATATAAGTTGTCTAAGAGCAAAAATGGCATCTGTGCATCCTTTGTTTTTCCTAAATCCAAGTTGTCTTTCGCTTAGCCAGGGTTCTAAAGTAGTTCGTAATCTTTTTTCAAGAATTTTATAAAATATTTTCCCAGTATGACCCAACAGTGAAATGCCTCTGTATTGTGTGCAGTCTTTTTTGCTGCCTTTGTTTTTCCAAATTGGGATAATTATGGCGTTTCCCCAGTCTCGTGGTGTCTGTTGTTCTACCCAAACAAGACTGAATAGTCTATGTAGCCAAGCTGTTCCTACTTCTCTTTCTACTTTAATTAGTTCATGTGGTATTTCATCCTGTCCCGGTGATTTGTTCAATGGGGCTAATCTGATGGCTTCTATAATTTCTTCTGTTAGTATGTCTGGTTCGAGTTCTTCGGTGACATATGTGCAGGTCTCTTGAGTTGCTATGACATCTGATGGGATGTTGAGAAGTTGTTCGAAATACTGCTTCCATCTTATTAGGATTTGATTTTGTTTACTTATTGGTTCTCTTATTCACTGTTAATTATTTCAATTGGGTCAAAGGGTTCTCCTCTGGTTCGCATTGCACTTATCTTTTTGTAGAAGTTTCTGTTTCCTCCTTGTAGTTTTTATTTAGGGTTTCTCCATACTCTTCCCAGTCTTTTTGTTTTTCCCTCGTTACTATTCTACTCACATGTCTTCTCGCTATTCTATATTCTATACGATCACATTCCTGTTTGCTCTTCAACCACTTTTTATATTTTCATTTTTGTCTTTTACCGCTTTCTTTACTTCTGCGTTCCACCAACACATTTTCTTTATCCGCGTTTTGCGTTTTTTCGTGGTTCCACATGCTATTTTTGCAGTATTTAAAATGCTTGATTTGAACATCTCCCATTCTTCTTCCACTGTTTTTCTTTATATAGGTAATTTTACAAAGAGTTCAGTTAGTTCTTTCTCATAATTTCCCCTTACTGCCTCGTCTTTAAGGCTTTTTAAGTTTACTGATTCGCATGGCATGAATTTTCCTGCCCTTTGTTTTCTTCTTCTGATGGTTCTTATTGTAGCAACGACTGCTTTATGATATGTGTTTATACTGAAATTGGGCACTGCCCTTGCATCTAACATATTTCTCTTTCTGTTATTTCTTGTTAATATAAAATCAATGTGGCTTTTAGTATCTAGATCGTTCCATTTATAGCAGGTGCATACTTGTGAATCCTTATGTTTATAAAATGTGTTTGATAGAAGTCCTCACATTCTTGCTCATTATTGTTTGCATTACATGGTGCGTATATTTGTACAAATGTTGTAATTGTTTGTTCTTTTATTCTTACTATTATGATTCTTTCTGATATATATATATAATTTCTAGTATTCCTCTTGCTAGCCGTGGTTCGATGACTCTTCCCACACCGTGTCTTGCCCTTTCTTGCTGTTCTACTCCAGAGTAAACAAACGTGTAACTGTGGTGGAGCTCCTTGCATCCTTTCCGCTTTGTTATGGTGTCCGCTATTCCCATCAGTCCAATGTTCCTCTCTTCCATTGTTTCTATAAGCTCTTCTTCTTTACTATTGAAACCGTAGACGTTCATTCTATATATATATATATATATATATATATATATATATATATATATATATATATATATATATATATATATATATATATATATATATATATATATATATATATATATATAAATACAATGTATGTCTGTATGTATGTTATTTATGCGTTCGCGAACGGTCCATCCGATTGAGATGAAATTTTCTACACGTGTTCTTCTCATTCCCGTGCTGCCAACTGGCATAGTTTGTTAGTTTACAAACAGTTATTTACGTAATAAAATTTAATTTTGTAATTACATTATAATTTATATATAGCGAGGGGACTTAACTTAAGAAAAGTTATATCAAGGGACATAACTTTTAATAGCATTGCTATATATGTAATTAAAATAATTGTTGCATATTTCTCAAATAGGTTGACCTTCTCTCTACAGTTATCTACAGGCATATGCGTTATAATATATAATGATAAAATCTTTAAGGCATTTTCAAAGTTTTCATAAAAATAATGCATCTATTTAAATAGTGAAAATTTTCTAACTCATCTTTTTATTTTTCTTCAACAGCACATTTAATTTTTTTTAAAACATTCTCATATGTATGGCGCGTTACACCCACGTTGGGTATTTATGATGCCCATGTTAAACATTGCCTCAACTAGTTACTTTTCATGCGTTTTTAATGCTTATTGTTCTTTTGTTGTCAAAGAATTGTTTTATAAGAGATGTTGAATGAAAGAATGTATGAGAGGAAATAGAGAAGAAGGGCAGAATGTAGGACGGGCCTGCGTGCCCAATTCTTAACCCTTTGAAAATAAAGATTTTCGTTCGTTAAAAAAAAAAAAGTAATTTTTTGTGAGAGAAAGTTAGTTGCATATCCTTTGCAGTACTCTGCAGTCAACCCACCGCCCACCATTTATTGGCTGTTCGTGATATCTTGGTAAGTTTACTTTAGATAGATCTCTTCCAATCATATTTTCTACTATCAATCTATCTATTCTTCTATTCTATCTATATTTTTAACGGGAACGGGCCGAACATAGACAGACAGACAGACAGACAGACAGACAGACAGACAGACAGACAGACAGACAGACAGACAGACAGACAGACAGACAGACAGACAGACAGATAGATAGATAGATAGATAGATAGATAGATAGATAGATAGATAGATAGATAGATAGATAGATAGATAGATAGATAGATAGATAGATAGATCCATCCATCCATCATGTGCCATGCCGGTAAGCGTGGGCGGTCATGTTCTGCCATCTCACTCGATCACCAGAGTCGTGGATCAGCTCCGTGTTTCTGTCTCGACCATGCCACAAGGCCAAGCCATCCAGGTACTTGCTTCTAGGTCTTCCCCTTGGTCTGTTCCCCTCGATCTTACCAGTTGTCACCAAATTCTCCAATCCATTTCTTCTCATAACATGCCCAAAAAATTTTGACTGTCTACGTCTAATGTCTCTAATCAATTTACGATCTTCATTTGTTTCTTGAAGGACTTGTTCATTGGTCTTTCTGGCTGTCCATGGTATTCTTTGCATTTTCCTCAGAAACCACATCTCTACAGCCATCAGATGTTTTTCAGCCTGACTGCTCATTGTCCACGCTTCACATCCATACTAAAAGTACAGGTTCAATGTAGCATCTCAACACTCTTTTTCTCGTTTCAATTGACATCTTTTTATTGGTCAATATGTTTTTCATCTTGCTAAAGGCTACTTTTGCCATGGCGATTCTTGTTCTAATCTCTTCAAGGCATCTCCCATCAGATGTTATTACTGTTCCGAGATAATTGTACCTGCTCACTTGTTGAAGAATATTCCCATTTACTTGTATATTACATTGTGGTATTTCGTCCTTCCTAGTGACGACCATAATCTGTGTCTTTTTACAATTTAATTCTAACCCTAGTTGTTCACTGTGTGTAACAATCGCATCTACTAAATTTTGCAGGTCCTGTTCATTGTCTGCAATCAAGACTGTATCATCTGCATATCTAATGTTATTGATGCATCGTCCCCCAATGTTGATTCCTTCCATATCTTCAATATTTCTGAAAATACTTTCACTGTACAGGGAAAACAGATCTGGAGACATTACACATCCCTGTCTCACACCCCTTTTAATAGGCTGATATTGGCTTACTTCATTATCAACTCTTATGGCAGCTTGTTGTTTCTAATATATGTTTTTTACAAGTATAAGATCTTTTCCATCAATTTGTAGATCTTCAAGCATCCTTATCATGTTGACATGTCTCACTATATCAAAAGCCTTTGTGTAGTCAATAAAGCAAAGGTGTAGATCTTTGTTTACTTCTATAGAACGTTCGATTATGTTTCTCAGCATATACACAGCATTTACTGTACCCTTGCCTTCCACAAACCCACATTGTTCTTCTCCTATTTCAGGTTGTATTTTCCTCCTAACTCTTTGCATGATACTTCTTAGCAAAATCTTCGTGATGTGACTCATTATACTAATTGTTCGATGTTGATCACATTCCAAGGCTCCTGATTTCTTTGGGATTGCAATAAATACAGAATTACATAACTCCTGAGGTAGATAGATAGATAGATAGATAGATAGAGACAGACAGATTGATCCCCACCAGGGACTGGGCGAAGCCGGGACGGGTCCTCTGCATGGATGGATGGATAGATAGATAGATAGATAGATAGATAGATAGATAGATAGATAGATAGATAGATAGCCGGGTCATCAGACTGACAGACAGACAGACAGACAGTCAGACAGACAGACAGACAGACAGACAGACAGACAGATAGAGATAGATAGACAGACAGACAGACAGACAGATATATAGATAGATAGATAGATAGATAGATAGATAGATAGATAGATAGATAGATAGATAGATAGATAGATAGATAGATAGATAGATAGATACATAGATAGATACATAGATAGATACATAGATAGATAGATAGAACCCTGCCAGGGACTGGGCGAAGCCGGGCCTGGTCAGCTAGTGTGTGTATATATATATATAATTGTTGAACTTCTCATGCAGATGTGGCGAAGATGACGACTATGTTTACAGCGGAGAAAACTGTGAGACCAAGACAGAAAAACTGACCATGAGTAAGGATAAAATCATTGGCATAACTGCTGGAGTAGGTGGCGGTGTTATTTTTCTCCTCGTCCTCGCCATTTTCATTATTTTGCTGAGACAGAGACACGGGAAACGATCACGAGAAGAAAACATTTTAGATAATGTTTCCGAGTGAGTATAAATACAGTTCACTGAATTGTTATTTCTTTTAATAACTGATTGTTTTGCTTATCTCCTCCTCCTTCTCCTCCTCCTCCTACTCCTCCTCCTACTCCTCCTCCTCCTCCTCTTTCTTCTTTATTTTCTTCTTTTTCAGGTGCCTGTCTGGAGCATGCATTCCATTGAGATATTGAGTCCAGAGTTCTCTGCCATCTGTTATTTTGATGAAGTTCGTGCTGCTTATATTATTATTGAATGTCCAGCTTTTTAAGTTCAGACGTATATATGTCGTTGTCCTCTTCTGCCTTTCTTATCAAGTATTTTCCCATACTTATGGCTAATTGGTCTATTTCACATTTTCTGTTGATAGTTCCCGTCAATCAATCAGGTGCCGTTTCCACAATGAAAGTTGGCTGCAATGGATCTCCAGTACTGCCTGTTCCCGCCTTGACTGTACTTTCTGTCAGACTGCC
>JACEFZ010020009.1:362500-540000 GCA_014155875.1 Cepaea nemoralis | reverse complement strand
TAGGAATTGCTCAATTTTCCCCCTCTTTTCCATACGACCACATGAAGCAGTTGCTGAACTAATGTTTTGAATGAAGGAGACGCAGAAATCCAAGTGTAGAATTCTCTTTCATCTTTATTTCGTTGGCCCGCTGTAAAGTCGAGCATAGCCTACACAATGGTACAACCACTAGTAAGAAGTGCACTGGACTAATTCGTGCGTGTGGGCCAGATTTTACTATTACCAGTGTTCCCCGCCATTAGGTGAGCCCACTCCGACTTCTAAGGTACTGGTAATTAACGTCACCGAGTCATGGACGAGAAGTAAATATTGAAGCTCAAATCACCGTCTTGCGGAACGAACCCACTACCACAGTCACCAGAAAAAGTGTAAGAACGAGAGCGTAAGACCGTTCGGCCACGTCGACTTTCATCTCTTACTACTGATTGAAGTAAGTGGCTTAAGTCGCTTAAAAGTCGACAGGGTCGACTTCATTGCACCGGGTTTTATCCCATATAGCACGGTCTCTTTCCGCAGCACGGAAAGCGTCGCACAAAGCACGAACTCCGTAGCTTTTGGCGACGACCCACTGGAGTCCGAAACATTTAACTCGTAAACCGAAGGACGCGGCCCGGAATTGAACCCACAACTTTCGGGGCAAGAGTCAAACGGCTTGACCACTTCGCCACAGAGAAGTGGCTAATGCTCACAACATTCAATTTCAGTGGCATGCTATGTAAAGATTTCAATCACATTTATCCACAAATCCAGAATTATTGAGAAAAATCTGTGGACAATTTAAAAAGAATGCAAATAAAGTCATCATCATCACCTTCATCATCATCTTCCACTTTTGCCTTCAATTTTCGCGATGACGAATGGTTGACGTTGAAGAGCCCGATGTGTAACATTACATGTCTCTTTTCGTGTGATAATACAATGTCTTTTATATCGTCAATCCATTTTATTCTCGGGCGTCCTCTCGCTTTCGTATCAGATCTTTGATGTCGCGACAGTGCTGGTAGTTGATGGTGTTGCATCCCAGCGAGATGGCCGAATCAGTTGATCTTTTGCCTTTCAATATATGTCCGAATAAAGTTCACTGCGATATTCGATAGTATTGTTTATTAATACACGACTAAATCTTTCATGTATCATTTTCCACCACCACCAAAAAAAAACAAAAAATAAACAAACAAACAAACAATTAAAAACAAACAAACAAACAAACAAACAAAAAATAAGATGGCTATGAAATCCAAGTAAAATGGTAAGAATGAATTCTGTTCAGTTAGGAAATCTGATAGATTCAATAACATTATTGCACAGGTTGTAAGATTGTCAGTAAACGTGTTGACTCCATAATAAACAATGAATGAATCAGAAAACGAGAAGTAGACTGTGAGCTTTACTAGAACACGATACCATAATATCATTGTTATCGTGATAAACTGTCACTAAAGGACAAGGTCAATTCTTCTTCTTCTTCTTTCACCTTCAAACGTCAGTGTGAATAAGTTAGTGAGTTAGTCAGTCGAGGTTCCAACTTCACGGCAACGGATCGTCCCCATTATGCTCCATTCCTGTGCCAGTGAACATCACACAAAATGCTCCCCACTGTCCAATGTGAAAAGTGGAACAGACAGGAGTCTCGACAAGCCAACAGCCCGCACAGGTACACTGTGCATAATGCCTCCGCCAGAATGCCAACACGAAATACATCCACGAAAACCACAGTTCATTGTCGATGGTCTCGGCAGTCACCAGAAAGACCTCATTGACCCGGGTTTTCTCACATGGCTCGGTCTTTTACCGCAGGGCGACCCACCGAAAGCGTCGTACAAAGCACGAACTCCGCAGCTTCAGCGCCGGCTCCCAGGAGTCTCGTGAAAAATGCACTCGTGAACCGAAAAGGCAAATCAGTCAATTAAGCAACAGCCGGTAGCCATTGTTCCGAACATGCAGGTCACTGTACAGGGTAGATGTAAAAGCATTCCACGCGAATTTCACAGCTCACAGTGTCGCCCACGCACTTCTCAGTAGCAAGGCGACGGAACCACGTTAATGTGAATAAACCCAAACAAAGCAAAAGTCAACTTTAGCTTGTTGGTATCCACATAGAGTTTGTCCTCAAATGGAGCGGGTGTAGGCAAGAATAAATCTCTCTGTTATGCATATGTTGGACATTCCTGCAATGAATGTTTAGTGGTCATCTTACCAGTTCCACAGTTACATTTATCAATACCTTCTATCTATGTTTTATTAAACATGTGGTATTTCAGCCTGTTGTAGCCTGTCCGCAGTCTGAAGATTGTAACTTGTTCTTTTCGACTGAGTTCGTAAAGATAGGTATAGGTTGAGCTTACATGGGTGATTTCTAAAAGTCTATAAAGTATAAAGCGTCCTCGAAAATTCACATTTCTCGTGCGTTGGATTTTCTCAGTGATGCACGTCTTCGAAATGCCGCCCCATTCATGTGGTTTTCTTTAAAAATTAAGCCCACTTATGAAGCCCCCTTACGGTGCCGCCTCATGCGGCTGTCTCTCTGTATCATAACACGGCACGGCCCAGATTTATCCGCCCAAATGTCCCCCTTTATTGAGTTAAAAAGTGGCAGACCTATATATTATAACGACAATGTCTGTCAGTATATGAACATATATTCAAAACAAACACAAACCAATCAATGTCCAGAAGTAGCTGTTTTATTTAAAATTGTTTGCCTTTTCAGACTTCCCGAAGAGAGAGCAGAAAACCCCAAGTTCAACCCATACTTATCATTACCAAATGGGCAGCAGCCTGCAGCCCGCCAGCAGGACTTCAGCCAGGGATTCATGCCTGCCCCTGAGAGAACGAGGGAAAGCTCCAGAAATATCAAGGCAAAATCACAACAGTTCCAGGAAAGAGTATGCATTTGTTAAATGTGTTTTGTTTGTTCTAGTAAACAACATTGACAGCTCTTGTTGATCTCATTCTATTTGATACGTTGACTGAGTACTAGTGAGTTAATCAGTGAAGTAACATTTTCACGTCTTAAATTAACGTGTATTGGCCGGTCTTACTGGTCTAGTTGTTACACGACTTTCTCCGTAATCCCGTATACTCTCGTGACTAACGTGACGTGCGTGATAATTGGTAGCTGTTCTCTCTGCATCGGTAACTTAGGGGTATTGAGTCGGCCGCTCTGAAAGCAATGGCAAACTACTGAGCGTAATCTTGCCAAGAAATCAATAATCAGCTGAAAGATGCTGATGTTAACAGCGATGTCCTGTAAAGGATATGCGGAAGAAAAAAAAATAACGTGTATTGGGTGTATTGGTGCTTAAGCCATATGTACATAGACTAGACCAAACGGCACTCCAGATGTGATGTGGTCAATATCACATGGGCCGCCTTGACTTCCCAAGACATTGTCTGTTACCCACTTTAGTTTTAGACTGGGAACCCAGATCAATTTTCAATATCCGCCTCGATGTGAATTAAAACCCATACCATCCGTCCACCGGACTAGCAGGCAAGCGTGTAAACAAGGGCCGTTACTTTGGATAACCCATTTGATCTCTTCCTCGTGATTCAGTTATTTCATCTTGTTTGCTCGACGCACATTCAGCGATCCAATAATCTTTTTTTTTCTTCTAGTTCACGTATTACGTTGTCGTTGTCGTTTCTAAATCTCTTGTTTTCCTGTAAAAATATGTAACTCATTGTGTTTCCTTTACCGCGATGTTTAATCCACTGCAATCTTTCTAGAGCAGTCACATTTGTTGTTGTTTTTTCTTCCACTTATGCCGTTAGGCGTCGTGGGGAGAGGTAATCGAAGTTCCAGCGCTGTGGCTAGCACCTTTCTTTCAATTTTCTCCATAATTTTGAGCAGAAATTTAGGTTCAAGTAAATTCCCTACCGGTTTGCTAGACCAGACGTAGGTTCCTTACCTACTTAACCCATGTATATTTGCTACTAACCACCATGTCTCACCCACTGGTCGCCTGCTGGATAGCTTCGTGCTATGCCAAGCAGGACTGGCCAACCGATTTTAGAATTTAAAACTTGCTCTCAGAGTGTTTTCGTTCCAACTTCGGGTGTACTCATTCCAATTACGGGGCCTCGATAGAGTCCCGTATTGTTATTTTTCGTCACTACCTCCCCGTGCCGGGAGTGGGTAAGTTGCGCGAGCAGTCACATTATAGAGTAGAATTTAACCAGGTAAACCTGGAGGAACGTTGACATCAGAAATTATTGGTAAGTCGTGCTTTTCTCTTTCTTCTCTTGTCTTTTTGTCTAAATTGCTCACGTCTATCTCTCCTTTATGACCATGATATCTTCTAACATCGCACCATAAATTATCAACGATAACACAGGAACCCCGTTGCTCCCGCTATTGTTTGATAACAGAATATGTCCATGTTTTGTCTGGAATCTAAAGTGGATGGATATATACGGTCGTCCTGGCAGAGACACGAAACCATGCAAGAGGCAATGGGTATCCCATAGAGTGTTCTTCCTCTTGGCGTCGCCCCGCATGCCGAGCAGAGTTAACGACTGCTACTTCAACAGCTATATAGTTCATCAATATAATGGATCACGTTTGGATCGGGTCAATTTAACCCATGGTTTGTATGTGTATTTTGAGAGCCCGAGTGTGCTCTCCTCTCTGATGGAGGACTTGCTCTCTCCCAGAGGTGTCTGTGTGGTTACCTCACCCATAGTCTAGTTTTACGCCCCTAGTTTTTAGGAGAGGCTGAAGATTTGATTTATATCGCCAGACACACGTTTTTTGTTATACGTTATCCATACGCATAAGGTATATCTCCCCTCCCTTTTCCAGATTCCCATCCTTTTCTTTAGTTTCATAAACATTTTCAACATCTCTTACAGGTACCCAATTATGGAGATCCAGTACAAATTCCAAGATTTCAGATTGATCTGCATGGTTCCGACTATACGAGAACAGATAATAAACGAGCACAGGTGAAATATAATTTAGCAACACCTCTTCAATGTAGATTTTGTCAGCGTGTGTGACAGTTTATGTTTGACTGTCATCAGCTACCAAGAGCTGTATTCTAATTAACCAAGAAAACTCCGCCTCATCACATTTTGAACTAACTGCACAGCAAAGGTAGTCCCACGGCATACGTTGAGAGTAAAGTTTTGAGCATTCACGTATACTAGACCACGGGGTAATAGGTGGACTGGTTTATAAGAACTAATTAATATTGCTTAATTTCTCCACAGAGAATTCACAGAAAATTCTTCAAATTATCTAAAATCCAGAGCAAAAGTGTTGGAAAACTAGAATACTACCACATCTGGCGAACGAGCCGTAGTCGCTGCTGTGTTATATATACATGCACAACATTGGCGAGCAGGTTTACCTGTCGGTTCGGTGCTCATATGTTCGAAACCCAATTGAGCGAATGTTTCTAAGGTGACCTGGGTCCCCTGTCTACTCAGCCTATAATAGGAACCCGCCAATGTCATGGGAAGCAAAAGCGACCGTTTGATATTGGCCACATCATCCTCCAAGTGTCGATTAGTGCATACAGATATGAAGCTAGTGTCACATACCCAATATGCTTCAAAGCTTGGGAAGGGGTCCTGTACTTTACTGTTGCTGGTTTGTAAAGCAATAGCACTAGATACAATGTCATTGTTACTCTAGCAGCGCACAAGATACTCAGCAAACACACGAAACTAAAAATCTTCAACTCTTGTGTGATTCCAGTGTTAACGTATGGATGTGAAAGTTGGAAATCAACGGTAGCTTTAGATAAGAAATTAGACAGCTTTGAGAACAAATGTCTTAGAAGAATTCTAAACCTCCACTGGACAAATTTCAGAACCAATACGCAAATAAGACAAGAGACTAAGCAAGATAATGTATCCAACTTTATAAGAAAACGCCGTTGGAACTACATCGGCCATGTACTCAGAATGGACAAGACAAGACTCCCCTACCAAGCCTTCATATGGTCACCGGTAGGGAAAAGAAAACGGGGAAGACCAAGAGAGATCCTGCCTAGAACCATCATCACAGAAGGCTCATTCAATGGCCAAGTGGACATCCAAGATCTACAACAGGTAGCAGCGAATCGCCAGACATGGAGAGCAATGACTTCTGACCTATGCGCCGCCTTGGGCTCAAGAGAAAGACTAACTAAGTGTTGGTTTGGAAGTTACTGATACAATGCTTCAGATACAATGCTTCAGCTGTGCATTGTAAATGGTATGTACATTCACCACTAGAAGCACACTAGAAGGTTGAAATGTTTGGATGTCCGCCTCATATATAAAGGCGATAATGTCTGCCTCACGTACAGTTATTGGGATGTCCGCCTCACATATAGTGATTAAAATGTCCGCCTCACATATATTGATTGGAATGTCCGCCTCCCGGAAAGGTTAACCGGTCAACAAATGCCGTCAGAAGTCGGATGTGTCGGCCTAACGGCGCAAAAACGCAGCACTTCTGTAAACAGGCACAACGCAATCACGTCCGAAAAAAAAAAAAAACCTCCGGATGAATGCAGCAGAAGAAGAAGAAGAAGGATGTCCGCCTCACATATAGTGATTGGTATTTCGCCTCACATTTAGTAGCCAGGATGTCCTCTTCATATGTAGTGACGTATATTCTGTTTCTTGAAAAGACTAGAAGTTTTTGACTATAGGAAGTGAAATGAAAAATGTGTGTGTGTGTGTGTGTGTGTGTGTGTGTGTGTGTGTGTGTGTGTGTGTGTGTGCGCGCGCGCGCGTTCTTGCGTTCGTTTTTTTCAATGTTTTTCTTGTGCGTGTATTTTAATAAGTTTTCGTCCTTGTTTGTTTGTTTTCTTTTGTTTTGTTTCGCACTTATATTTTATATTTCCTGAAGCTATAGTTTTTCATGTGGATTATACATTTTTGATTCTGGTATTTCAATTTCCTAGCTTGTTGTTGTTGTTGTTGTTGTTGTTGTTGTTGTTGTTGTTGTTGTTGTTGTTGTTGAAGAATTTGGTCGAAACGTTTACTTATATACGTGTCCATCTCTCATTATGTTGAGCTTCTCACTCATAGTTTGTGTTAATTCATTCATTGTATGAATAGCTTGTATCACGCAAGCTAACTCACGTTAGACGGAAAAGTATGTGGCACACAGAGAGGCTCAATAAACAACAGTGACATTGGCTATGCTAATTGGAAGAAAATTGCGTTCCGACTCGACTCTATCGAGAAGAAGATCGCATACTGACAGTGCAAAGGAAGGCTCGCACCAAGACTTTAGCAAAAAGACACGAGATGTATGCAGCCGGGAAGAAGAAGGCAGAGGCGAGGAAGACGGGTGGGAATGCTGATCCAGTGGCGACACACAACAGTCGCACTCCTTCACCAGCTGTTCCCGACAAACAACCGACGGCCAGAGACCACAACTGAAGCCAGCAGCAGCAGAGAAGCTCACAACCACACCATTGAGAAGCAATCAAGCAGCTGACTAAGGGCCTCTGCCCAGAGGACAGCTCAACCGAGGAATTCGCCGGCAAAATCCTGTTGAAGCAAACCAGCGTTGAGGAGGCTAAACTGTCTGCGCTACCAATAGACAAGATACTCAGTCTGTTGGAGAACGAGCCGGGAAGACACAGCATGACCCAGCTACACAAGACACCGTATGGAATCATGGTCTCCATCAAAAGACCGCACAGATCACCGCGCTGTTGCTTAACATCGCACAACAAGAGAAAGCCGATATCAAGCTACCCCAAGACATCGCCATGGAAACCAAGCGACGTCGCATCACCAAACGATGGGTCATCAAGAGCGTCAAGACCCGTCTCACTAATGATCAAATCAGGGAGATTCTGTCGAGGGAAAACTCGACAATTAAAATCACCGGTGCTGAGAGGAACATCGGGAAGAACAACAACCCTTCCACAGTCGTCATTCATCACAGCTGAGGACCGGATGATGCCTCAAACAATCTGATGGGACAAGAGGCAGCAAACCCTGGAGCACTACATTCCTAAAGTGCTGCAGTACTCCAGGAGCCAGATATTTTGGCACACGCCTGCCAATTGTAATAGTGAGGTGGAGGTCTGCAGATACTGCTCTGGATCACACCCATACAGTCAGTGCCCTTTCGCCAAGATCGACAGGACTTCAAAAGGCTGAACTCAAACAAAAAGTGCACCAACTACCTCGGAAACCCCGGCGTTATATACCTCGGCTTCCCCTGCCACCAAGACTGCAAGGAAGCAATAAAAATAGCAGTCACAGCAAATCTGCCATATAAAGAGGCTAGGAGGCAGTAAGAAGTGACCACCCGCCTAACAAAATCTGACAAAGTACAATTGGAATGCCAACCTGAAGGACTTGAGATATAAAGTTACCAGCATGGAAGAGAATGGCGACCCGGCTCAAGAAACACAGATACCAGCTGTTCAGTGTATCCTGGACTAATTGAAGTTTGTGCAGCAGAAAACTGAGCAGAATATGGCTGGAATGGCTGCAATCAATGCCAAGATGGAGATGACTGAGACAAAGATTCAAGAAAGGAGAGAATAGCTAGAACAGCTGCAGAAACAGACGAAGAATGAAACATCACAAACAGACGAAATCAAGAGCAAGTCTGAGACAGAAGAGGAAGCAACAGAAGAGGAGAAAGACAGTGAAAACGAAAGCGACAAAAAACGTGCGGTGACCAGAAGAAAACACTACACTCCACTAAGATCAAAAGTTCCACAACACAAGATTTTAGAGACGCGAGAGACCACGCAGATACGAAGACAAACCGAGATACAGGAGAAACAGATGGAATCTCAAGAGGGATGACGACTGGTAGACCACTCCCTGAAAGGAAACACAATGAGACGGGGTGGGAACCAACAACACCAGGCCTTACAAGTGGGAGACTGCCCAGACATGTGAAACAACAACAAGGAGGAAATGAACACAAATAATGAAACGCATAAACTCCAGGAAGCGAAATACGTAGCCCCATCTATGCAAGCAGACATAGAAACACTGTAAGGGTCCCAAATTCAAACGAGAGATAGACGGTTGAACGGGTCCGGTACATCTTCTTCTTTAACGAGTGATCGAGCGTATTGTCGCTCGGACTGGCGACAGCGACTATGAGGCAGTTACACATTAAGAATCGAGGAAGTGTGAAAATCAAAAGCCGAATTATCGCAATCTGATAGATAGTCTTCTGCCTTCATTCAAGCAAATCTTTTCGGACTCAGATTTGTCTGGTCAGTCACGACCAAACCCACTCCTAGACTGACAGTTGACCAAATCCCCATCTTCTCCAATAATAAACAAACATCAACAACTCTGCAAAACACTCAAAGAGTATGCTGCTGAACTCATACTTTAGGAGAAAAATACTATAGCTCTGTTAGTGTGCCTTTTCATACTGGTGGTCTTAATGCCTTAATATAACCGTGAAAATCTACACATTAAAGTAATAAATGCTATCAAATTGAATTATATTAATACGATTATTTTTTGTAAAATTCACTATAAACACACTAGTTTAAATGACTTACGAGTGGAAGAATAATATTCTCATTTAATTTTTCATTTAAGTCATCCGTATCCAAAACAACAAACACAAGAAGAGAAAATCGACATGGCGGCCCATTGCACTCACCAGTGGAAGCTAAGGTCTATGATTATTCTAATGATATGGAATTAATGGTGAGGGTTTTATCTTGTCTTTCTCTTGCACTGCATCCAACACTAAGTACACGTAAACAGTAAAGAACCCTTTTCACGCTATGAGGCACAATGGGTCTGTGGTGCTAGCAGCATATTTGTATAGATAAATCCGCCCTCAAATGGTTAGTACGTAAAAGGACATTTTACACATCTTAAGGCATATTGGGCAAATGGTGCTAGCCCCATATTTGTTTATAGATCAATGGGCACTTTATGTGGGAATGGAAAGAGTGAAAGATGTAGTGGGTGACTATGGTTTAGGAGCAAGAAATGAAAGGGGAAAAAAACTGATAGAATAGGCAAACATACATGGTATAATAATTGGAAACACCTGGTTTAAACATCATAAGAGACGACTTTAAACATCGAAGAGCCTCCGATAAGAAAACATTCTGCCAAACTGACCACATACTTATTCATAATAGATTTAGAAATGCATTAATAAATGTTGAGATAATGGTGGTGTTAACTGTAACAGAGATCACGTACCGCATTGTGGATAAATAAAAGTAAGATTGAAGAGTGGAATACAGAAGTTAAGAATATAAGACTTACTAAACATGTTTTAAAAGCAGATAAAGAAGTTCAAAAACGATGTAGGGTGATTGTGTAAAACAGATACAATGTATTAGCTAAAATACAGAGCATAAATGAACAATGGGAAATGCTCAGAGACTCAATTCATTAAACAATTAATGAGATATTACAGGAGAGGAGTCAAAAAGCTAAGAATAAACAATTGACGTAAGAAATCATGAAGTTGATAGACAAAAGAAAACAAAGTAAAAATGACTCACAAAACGTATGATAAGATAAATAAAGACATAATAGACAAATGCGTAAGGGCAAAGGAAAATTGGTTAAACGAGCAGTGCAACATAATTGAACAAAATTATATTAAAGATAAATTTTATAAATTATAAAATGTTAGTTGCATATCCTTTTACAGGACGTCGCAGTCAACACCAACATATTTACTGTTGTGATCTATTGGCAAGTTTACGTTCAGTAGTTTCCCATTGCCATACTATTTCGTAAAAAAACAACGCAAGGTGGTATACTGCCAAATCGCCCGCCACTGTGTTTCGAACGCGGGTATGCGGCATAACGAAATGCATCCGCAACCCCATCGTCAAGGAGTATTTTAAAATATACCAAGATAATATATCAATTAAAACTTTGTAAAATTATATAAATGTTGGAAAATATCAACATTGACGGGGAAAATCTCAGAATAATAAAGAATATTTATTGGAAACAAGCAATAGCAATTAAAATGAGAAATAAAGAGAGCAATTATGAACAGATAAAGCAAGGAGTAAGTTAAGATAAGGATGGTCTTGATGCCCGATCCCCCCTCTCTCTCTCTCTCTCTCTCTCTCTCTCTTTCTCTCTCTCTCTCTCTCTCTCTCCCTCTCCCTCTCCCTCTCCCTCTCCCTCTCCCTCTCTCTCTCTCTCTCCCTCTCCCTCTCCCTCTCTCTCTCTCTCTCTCTCTCTCTTTCTCTCTCTCTCTCTCTCTCTCTCGCAAAATAATACCGAGAGGGATCAAAGAGAGGTCAATAATACGAGTTAGGAATTAACGGTTATAATATAAACAGTCTACGCTATGCAGACGACACAGTAATGATGAAAATGTAAAAGATCTACACTAACTTTTGGGCACTGTAGTAACAGTGATTGCAAAAACATGTACTTTCCTTGAATATCAAGAAAACAGAAACAGTGGTTATATCAACGAAAAAGATAACACCAAAATGTGAAATACCAATAGAAGGGAATATGCTTAACCAAGTTCATAAATTTCAATACCAAGGGCAATTATAACATTAGATGGTATATGTACAACAGAGACTAAGAACAGATTAAGTTAAACCAAAAGTTGCTTTCCAGAAAATTAAAAGTATCTTATGCAATAAGCCGCTATCACTGAAAGTAAAAAAGAGTGCTGAAATGTAATACAGAACATATTTTGGATGGCGGGGTAGGGATATCCCCTATCAAAGGAGAAGTAAGGGGCCTCCTTCCCTCCGCTAGCCTACGGGACACCCTTGGGCAAGGTGGAGTATCCGTTTAGCCTCCCCGATCAGGGTTACGTGAAGCCATGGATGCAGGTAGTGCATGCGGTTGAAGTCAGCCAACAGACAGTTGTAGGTTATGGTCTCCAGCTTCACGATGGTAGGCAGAGGATCTATTTTTTTTTTTTGGGGGGGGGGGGGACAATGGCTACGGTGATTGACCAGTATGGTCACTGCTAAGAAGGAAAGCAATGGCAAACGACCTTCTTTACAGATGCCAAGAAAATTATGTTTTGCGGTCTCATCGGAAGTAAATACCTGGATGGCTTGACCAAGTGGCATTGTCGAGACGGAAACACGGAAATGACACACGACTCTAGTGATCGAGTGGAATGACAAACCATGACCACCCACGTTTATCGGCATGGCACGTGATGATCAATGGATCTTGCTGTGTGGCAGCAAATAATGGAACGTTAATGCACAAATTTCATAAGAAGACGCCGTTGGAACTACATCGGCCATGTACTCAGAATGGACAAGACAAGACTCCCCTACCAAGCCCTCAAATAATCACCGGTAGGGAAAAGAAAACGAGGAAGACCAAGAGAGACCCTGCGTAGAACCATCATTAGAGAAGGCTCATTCAATGGCCAAGTAAATATCCAAGATCTACAACAGGTAGCAGCGAACCGCCAAGCATGGAGAGTCAGGACTTCTGCCCTATGCGCCGCCTTAGGCTCAAGAGGAAAGACTGACTAACTAACTAATGCACAAATAAGGAAAAGGTTGGAAGCATGGAGATGTGTTTCCTGAGACCAATGTGGTGAATTCCTTGGGCGGCCAGAATAATTAACAATGATTGCCTGGAGGAAGTTAATGAAACTAAAACATTGTATACAACTATACGAAAGAGATAAACAGGTTTCTTCTGTCGTGTGGTGAGACCAAAGGCATTGGCGAGTATCGTAACAACTGGAATGATCAATGGAAAAAAAATAATAAATTGGAATACCTAGTGACAACTGACAAGATTTATGAGAAAAGAGCAAAGGAAAGGCAGAGTGATAAATATCTAGATGGCATAGCTGCATGGCATAATTGAGACAAGAACAGATTCAAGGCTTGTTTGATCGTGAAATGGTGAACAATGACTGTGCATGTTTTATCGACATGGCACTTGATAATGATGATCACTTGTTGGGTTTTATGTGATGATCTTGTTTAATTCGACTCTTACATTATTCCAGGCAAGTGGCAGTGCCCATCCCCTGAATGATACAGATCTGTATGACTTCTCATACGAGAATCAGTCAAATGATTTCGCCCGCCATCGCAGTAACAGACATCCATATGATTCTCCATATGAGAGAAATGTCAAACAATCAGATGGAATCAATGACCCTGTAAGTTTCTAAATCCATATATGTATTTAACAGAGAAAGGCTAATAAAACGAACAGAAGTGTTGATAATGCTTATGTATAACATTAAAGTTATCTTCCTAACAACATTATAATATCAATGTTTGAACTAGCTATCACAACAAAAGTTAAACGCATACTTTTAATAATATAGATGAGACGCCCAATGAAGAACACTGAATGTGACAAGAAAAGACAAAATCGGAAACGATGGCATCAGGGTAGCAAGTACATAATGTCAAAAAGCGAGATGGAATAAAAGACAGTTAAAATAGTTAGTTTCATATCCTTTACAGGTCGTCGCAGTTAACCCCAACATTTTTTGCTTTTTGTGATCTCTTGGCAAGTCTACGTTCAGTAGTTTGCCATTGCTTTCTGAAAGACCGTCACCCATACGATTTCGTAAGAAACCAACGCAAGGCGGTCAGCTACCAAATGGCCCGCAGCTGTGTTTCGAACTCGGTATGCGGGATTATGAACTGCGTCCGTAACTTCCTCGCCACGGAGTCGGCCAAAGACAGTCACTAAATCCACATAATAAAGCTTTAGCGATGTGTGCATGAGGCTATTGAGTCTGTTGTGCTCTGTTCTCAGTCAAAAGATGGTCACTTTTTCTGACTTGTCTATAGATACCAGTCATCATATAGTATAATTATTACTATTATTATTATATTATTATTAATTGTAGTTGTAGTAGTAGTAGTAGTAGTAGTAGTAGTAGTAGTAGTAGTAGTAGTAGTAGTAGTAGTAGTAGTGGTAGTAGTAGTAGTAGTAGTAGTAGTAGTAGTAGTAGTAGTAGTAGTAGTAGTAGTAGTAGTAGTAGTAGTAGTAGTAGTAGTTGTGTGATGGTGGTGGTGGTGGCGGCAGCAGCAGCAGCAGAAGCAGCAGCAGCAGTAATTGTAGTAGTAGTCTTAGTAGTAGTAGTAGTAGTAGTAGTAGTAGTAGTAGTAGTAGTAGTAGTAGTAGTAGTAGTAGTAGTAGTAGTAGTAGTAGTAGTAGTAGTAGTAGTAGTAGTAGTAGTAGTAGTAGTAGTAGTAGTAACATTACATTGCATGTTTCTATGAAAATATATAACGCACGATTACACTTTCATTGACAGTATTCAGTCCAGAGGCGATTAGTGTGAACAAAACTACAGCATGTAAGTAAACTAACTTGTTTAACTCATAAGTTAAACAACAAGTGTATTGACGCTTCACCCCCCCCCTCCCCCTTGTAAGATCATACAGCTGAGTTGAGTCAAAAATCAATATTACGGCACTCGGTTTATTTCCATACGTGCTCCGTCCTCATCGTCAACAGCCAGTGAAGAGACCAGTGGTACCAGTTGTAGTATGATTATGTGTCCTACTGGCCTTTTATTGCGTGTCGGACAGTTCCACTGGTAACTGCCCTGCTTGATGGGGATTGAAACAGCAATGCAGTTTCATCTAAGTAATGTATGCAAGAGAACAAACAAACAAAACCTGTGAAAGATGATTCAGGATGCTATAATTGTCTTGAAAAACCAATGAGCAAGTCGTACAAGAAGCAGGTGAAAACTGTAAACTGATGTAAAAAAATAGACGTAGACAGTCACAATGATTTGAACACGTTGCTTTACGAGAAGAAATAAACTAGAGGACTTGGTGACATCACACATATGTTGGACAACAGGATGTCTTCATCCGACAGACATGACTTCGCGCTGGAGTTCACAGCCAGCGAACGCAAGCAAGCAAACAGGCCTAATCCATCCATCCATCATGTGCTATACCGGTAAGCGTGGGCGGTCATGTTTTGCCATCTCACTCGATCACCAGAGTCGTGGATCAGCTCCGTGTTTCTGTCTCAACCATGCCACGAAGCCAAGCCATCCAGGTATTTGCTTCTCGGTCTTCCCCTTGGTCTGTTCCTTTCGATCTTGCCTGTTGTCATCAAGTTCTCCAATTCATTTCTTCTCATAACATGCCCAAAAATGTTGACTGTCTACGTCTAATGTCTCTAATCAGTTTACGATCTTCATTTTTTTCTTGAAGGACTTGTTCATTGGCGTTTCTGGCTGTCCATGGTATTCTTTGCATTTTCCTCAGAAACCACATCTCTACAGCCATCAGATGTTTTTCAGCTTGACCACTCATTGTCCACGCTTCACATCCATATAAAAGTACAGGTTCTATGTAGCACCTCCCCACTCTTTTTCTCGTTTAAATTGACATCTTTTTATTGGTCAGTATGTTTTCATCTTGCTAAATGTTACTTTTGCCATGGCGATTCTTGTTCTAATCTTTTCAAGGACATCTCCCATCAGATGTTATTACTGTTCCGAGATAATTGTACCTATTCACTTGTTGAAGAATATTCCCATTTACTTGTATATTAATTACATTTTGGTATTTCGTTCTTCCTACTAACGACCAAAATCTGTGTCTTTTTACAATTTAATTCTAACCCTAGTTGTTCACTGTGTGTAACAACCGCATCTACTAAATGTTGCAGGTCCTGTTCATTGTCTGCAATCAAGACTGTATCATCTGCATATCTAATGTTATTGATGCATCATCAAGCCTAATCATTTAATGTAAATTAAAGTTACTTGCATATCCTTTAAATGACACTGCAATCAACCCCAGTATTTATTGACTGCGTCTTTCAAGGCAATTTTACGTTCAGCAGTTTTCCATTGCTTTCTGAAAGATCGACGATTATAATATTTAAATCAACGCAAAGCGATCTGTTCCCAAGTAGCCTGTCACAGATTTCTAATCCTGGACCCGGTATGTCAGAGGCTGCCTTCACTATACCTACTGCATAGACGTTGTCGTAATGTAAATAAGATAATCGTATTACTAATTAGTGATGCCATTATAGCACGGGTAGTTTCCAATTAACAAAATACATTTTTACTATTGATTGTACTGCTTTAGCATAGGTGGTTTCCAATTAACTATTATTCTGTGTTGGTGATACAATGAAAGAAATTAACAGACGAATATCTATTGCTCTTCAAAAACTAAAACAACTGAATAAATTGTGACATGGAGCAGATAGACCTACTAAAATTAGATCTTTAAGAGCACGTACCTTTCGCATTGCAACATACGCCTGTGAGACCCGAATACTTACTAAACAAGCTGAACAGCGCATACATGCCTTTGAATATAAATGCTATAGACGGGTTCTAAGAAAATCTTGGATACAGAACAGAACACATGCATCCACACGGCAATTTATGATTATTGAAGACGGTAGGCTACTGAAGATGATAAAACAAATAAAATTGAAATAGTTTGGTCCCTTGAAACGTCATGAAAGTTTGGAGAGAACAATAATGGAGGGGTATATGCCTGGGAAGAGAGGAAGAGGAAGGCCAAAGAGAAGATTGGTGCAGGATCTGACAGAATATATCCAAATGAGTGTATCGTACGCGGGATATCTTGCTCTTGTCGAGAAGTTTTTCGGAAGGTTGTTATTGGAGCGAGGTTCTGCAAAGGACATGCTACTGAATGAATGAATGAATGAATGAATGAATGAATTAATTAATGAATGAATGAACTATTGACTATACTGCTTTAGCATTGGTGGCTCCTAACTAACTTTGTTACCATAGACAATACTGTTTTGGCATGGGTGGTTTCGAAGTAAATAAATAAAGTGGTTACTATAAACACGGCATACACCATATATATATGTCATATGTCCAATGCGCCTAAAGGCGTGTGCATGGAGTCCTTGGCGTGTACTTGCATTGAGCAACGGTGCTAGTTCACACAATTCTTACTTCTAATAGGAAATGCCAGCTATGCGGCGAAGGACTATTGAAAACATTCTAAATCCTGCATACCGCGTTCCAAACACAGCCGAGGGAGATTTGGAAGCAGACCGCCTTGCGCTAGTTTTCATAACAATAGTATGAGGGCCGGTGGTTCAGTGAGCAATGGCAAGCTACTGAACGTAATCTTGCCTTGTACTTTAACAAACAGCCGAAAAATATTGCGGTTGACTGTGACGTTTTGTAGAGGACACGCAAGTAAATGTCTGTAAATAACATCGTTGCATATTTATAAAAAGTAACTGTAGTCTGAAAGGTTTGTAAATAATTTTAGAGCTTTAAAGACTCTTTAAAAACAAGGAAGAATCTTGATTCTTTTAACAAATATACGATATTTCACTAATCCATTCTATTATTTTTTTGTTCTTGCAGTATGAACAGATGCTATTTCTGACTGTTCAAGAACAAGGAATGTAAGAGTTTATCGTCAGAGATGTGGGGAATGAGGTCTTTCTGGTGACGTCCAACACACGAGAATGAATGACACATGTTAGTGTGCAGTAAATATTTCCTATAGTTATATTGTAACTTTTTTTGCCAAAGCAAGGAATAATCGTGAAAGAGAATGTAAAATATCCAAGAAATGTGCACTCAATTAGCAGGAAATATAGCATAAATCACTAGTCTAACACGTTGCTGCTTAGGAAGACCAATAAAGCAAAAAAAAAAAAAAAACAGGTTATCAATATTTCAAATAATTATTAATTATTGTGAATAGCGAACACCAGTAAAACACTCTAGTGCATTGGCTAGCAGGATCACTTGCCGGCCAAGTGGTCCTGTGTTCGAGTCCCTTTCTAGGTGATGCTATTTATTTTCCCCAATTGACTGAGACTCTCAGGTCGATCCAATCTTAAATGAGTACCAGAAAATTTCCTAGGAAGTAAAGGCGGCCGACTTGATATTTACCAGATTACCTATCGCGTGCCGATTGATCTAAACATATGGGGAAAGCAACATATATCGTATACACCTCGTGGTATGAAAAGTGGTCCTTTACTTCTATCGAAAGCCCAATTATCTTATTCTTCTGTCTTTTCTCCCCCTTTGGAACACAGTCACCCAATCAGCACGCGCCAAGCCATTATATCTTTTGCTATCCCTTTCAGCCCCACCCCTTTCCATGTCATCCCCATATGATTCATCTCTGTCTCTAATTCTCTTATTCGGTTGTTATTAGGTCACCCTCTATTTCGTTGTGCCTGTGGGTTACAGACAAGAGTGTCTAGTGTCTGTGAAGGAGGACTCTGGTGCTTTCACTGAAACCACAAGTAGCCTGACCATGGAAGTCATGGCAGTAAGTAAGGCAATAACATGGCTCGAGACACAGACATTCACTAGGGCTTGTTTCCTCAGCGACTCAATGATTGCTGCCTCTGGGGCGGTCTCGACTGGCAAAGATTAGTTTTATCTTCGTGCCAGGGCATGCGGGAGTACAAGGAAATGAGCGGGCTGACAAGCTCGCAGGTGAGGCTACTGTGGAGGGCGGACGCGCCATGGACCAGGCCGAAATCCTGAATGCTCTACGAGAAGTAAGACTTTTGCGAGAACCAAGTGATGACTGTGAATCTACAACAATGTCTAGACTGCGAGAGCAGAAAATTAAAAGAGGGGTGGCCAAACAAGAACACTACGCAGGAAGATAAAGAAGATTGATAAACCAACACAGAACTGGCGTCGTTAGCCGCTACACGTTGCGGGATTTGCTGAGGAGGGGATCCGAGCACTTATGGACTGAATGGTTCGATGTGCAATGAGGATGATCTGTCGACTAACTAACTAACTAACTATTGTCAGGTTGTCTCAGTGGGTTCTACCCAGCGCCCTAGTGTTGTTGTTGTTTGTTTTTTTACCGACTTTACCCCTTGATTAATACTTGAGCTTCCCATTGGTGATTCTTCCATGATATTTTAGTCCTCTATTCTGCGCAAGCACCAATTAATGAACGATTACCGTTTATCTGTAATTATTTTTGTTTTAAATTAGCTCAATCGCTAATAAAAAGCTGTCTTATCCAATTTTACATTTTATTGTATTTCCTTTATAGTAAAATAAAGCTGTAATTTACACCAGAACACTTTGGAAAATATTACATTATAGTACTCGTAATTAATAATAATAAATAATTATTAATTAATGACTGCCGAGCCGGTGGTCGTGCGTTCGACCCCTCATCGCTTTTTTTTTTTTCAACTGACCTGGACTCCAGGTCGACTCAGCTTAAAATGGGTACAGGGAGAAGCTTTGAGAAGAAACATCGGCCAAGTGATATTTGCCGTATCACCTAACGCAGTGGTTCTCAACCTGTTTTGGCCCATACACCCCTTCACCATATGTTCAGAATGACATTTCCCCTTCCCCCCCCCCCTTTCGTATTTCCTCTCTATAACCCCCTCCCCCCTTAAACAGTATACGTAAAAACTCAAGCTAAATTTAAGAACACATTCTAGAACAAGCCTAGACGTCTATATAAAACGTGATTTGCTTGTCTAATTACGTTATAAAATGAATTTCAGAAGAGTTAGAAGTACAGAACCGTAAAGTATGGAGGGAAAAACAATATAAAGTAATCGGTTCTTGTATTAACACGATCTTGACCTAACGAATGCTGATTGGTCTATACAAATGTGGGGCTATCAGCTTAGGCCCAGAAGGCCCAGTGGCGTGCAAAAGAGTCTGTTCAAGTTAGTTGCATGTACTTTACAGGATGTCGCACTGAACCCCAGCAAGTTTGACTGTTTGTTATTTACAAGGAAAACTTACGTTTAGTGGTTTGCCATTGATTTATGACCGACGTTCATACCATTGCTAAAAATCAACGTAAGGCTGTCTGCTTCCCAATAGCAAACAGCAGATTTCGAACACGGTGTCACCTTCGCTACACCTCCGTCACAGACGCCGGCAGAAGGGTCTGTAGCGTTTACCTTTATTAAACAGTTGTTATTTCACAAAATTCTTACCGTTAACTGGAAATAGTATCAATCATCCAGTGTCTTGCCTGCTGGAGTGGGTAATCACGTTTCTTCACAAATTACAGTTTTTGACGTCATGGTTCAATTCGAGTGTTGACTCCCTTTCGTGCCATGACACAAGACTGTCAAGAATTTTCTCACGCTGTCTTCCTCTATCTCTCTTTCCGCAAATATATCCGGTTGTCACATGTTACAGTTTTTGTCTTTTCATTTAAAAATGTTAGTTGCATATCCCTTACGGACGTAGCAGTCAGCCCCAGCATTTTTTAGCTGTTCGTGATTCCTGGGCAAGTTTACGTTCAGTAATTTGCCATTGCTTTGTGAACGACTGGCACCCATACCATTTCATAAAACACCAATGCAGCTATGTTTCGATCGCGGTGTGTCGGGTTACGAACTGCGTCCGTTACCTCTTCGCCACGACGTGGTACAAAAAAGATGTTTTATTTTTTTAAAATTGTTGGACTGCCTCTTTCTAATGTTTGTGATAAGTTGTCATTGAGACTCATCTTCCCTTAACCCTTTCTGATTGCTCATTTTGGCTGTCCAATTAGTTTTCAGCATTCTTCTATAAAACCACATCTCTAAGACTTCCAGGGATTTTTTTTTTTGGGGGGGGGGGGGGGGGGGGCGTTTACTAATTGTCCAGGATTCGCAGCCGTATGTTAAAACTGGTTCTATGTAGCATACATGAACTCTTTTCCTAACTTTCAAGGACAGTGACTTATTGCACAAAACGTTCTTCCTTTGATAGAATGCAGTTTTTGCTTGTCCTATTCTGCTCTTTGTCTCACTGATGCATCACTGATTTCCACGTGCCTAGATATCTGAATGTCTGCACTTGCCCCAAAATAACGCCCTGTACTTTAATTGAATAATTAGGCACGACCTGTTTCTTTGATATCACCATGACTTCTGTCTGTCTATTATTCAAATACGTATCAATACATATACATAATAAGTAACTAGTATCATGCTTTTGTAAATAATTTGAAAGTTTTAAAGACTATTGTAAAAAAGTCTTGATTATTTTTAACAAGTGTACGATATTTTACTAATGGCACTTCTAGATGAGAGCTGTAATTTTTATTAGCAAATGGGCGTGTCATGCATTGGTCTAGCCTCCGTGTCTGGTCAAGGCAGAGTTTATTTCTAACTGGCGCAACTCTGAAGTCAGCAGAGTGCCAGCGACTGCACAGCGAAAACAAGAATGTAATAAGAATACACTCAGTTCAGTCAGAGAAAATTGGACCAAATACCACATTCCAGTGTGATGTCCTGTATGCTGAGTTATTTGATTCCTTTAATTATTAATGATTAATTTGTCCCCAAGCAGTTTTCTGTTATGGGTCTGTGGTGTGGTAAGGTGATGATAGTGTGTAGACCTGAATGCATTGAGGAATAGGTTACCAGCGTTCCCTCACTTAGCAGCCGACGAACCCACGCGTCGAACCCTCGTCGATCGTGCTCATAACATTATTAACGCAGTCCCATATCAATTTCGCTGACTCGCCCGCGTTTATTTCGTTATATACAGATATTTATGCTGGTTTCTGTTTGTTGACATGTTGATACATTTTATAACTGTTATTTAGCCAATCAATGGTAGATTTATTCTTATGTACACTGTTAACAATTGTATGTGTTGATAGTTCAACGATATAAATCAACGGAGATCTGATATGATCTGATGGCATTGTTCTTTTTAACTATTTGTAAGCTTGTATTCAACGTTTATAATACTTTTGTTTTTATTTCCAGCGTTATGCATTTAATAAAATCAGCGTTCAGTTGAACTTGTGAGTCTGTTTTTAGTCTTTCTAAAACAGAAAAAAAAGCAATAATAAGAACAAATTAAAGCAACAAACACACACAAAAACACACATACACACACACACACAGAGAACACACACACAAAACATGTGTTATTAACTTTTATGTATAGTTAGTTAGTTAGTTAGTTAGTTAGTTAGTTAGTTTAGTTTAGTTTAGTTTAGTTTAGTTTAGTGTAGTGTAGTGTAGTGTAGTGTAGTTAGTTAGTTAGTTAGTTAGTTAGTTAGTTAGTTAGTTAGTTAGTTAGTTAGTTAGTTAGTTAGTTAGTTTAGTTTAGTGTAGTGTAGTGTAGTGTAGTGTAGTGAAGTGTAGTTTAGTTTAGTTTAGTTAGTTAGTTAGTTAGTTAGTTAGTTAGTTAGTTAGTTAGTTAGTTAGTTAGTTAGTTAGTTAGTTAGTTAGTTAGTTAGTTTGTTTGTTAGTTATTATAACAGTACAGATGACACTACAAGGCTGTGTACAGTTGAAGGCTCCTGTCGAAATAGTTGACAAAGTCCCGACGATGATATGTGTATAAGTTTATTTTTTGAAACAATACATCGTCAATCTAGTGATGTTAATATGACTTCTCACTCTCGCTGTCTAAAATGGTTGACTCCCTTTGTTGACGCGTGAGCCACCCTGGATACCTAAACCCATTCGTGCTCACGCGTTCACTAACTTTATTTCCCCGTTAGTTAATGAATGCGCAGCATTCATTAACTCTCTAACTACTAACCTAAATCCCTTACTGTTATATACCTCCCTTTCTTCAACCAAGACTTTTCCCTGAAAAGTCTTAATCCCACAACTCATTTCCCACATCTATGACCCAAGACACTTAACCCAATAATTCCACCCAATCAAAGTTACTTCTTCTTCGTTTTATAAAGTCATAAGCAATCCGCTTACCACCTGAACTTACTCAACTCCTAATTACAGAAATCATATACCCCTTACTCATTACACTTCTCTCTATCCCCACTATTTATCGTAGTGCCAACCGCCACGACCTACAACCCATACTTCTTCTTCGTAATAAAATCCACATATATCATATCACAAAAGCTCATTCTTGTATATGTATCTATCGTACATCATAATATTTCTGCATTACAAGATCTTAGTTTTATACAACACATGACAACATATTTTCGGAATATTTTTCCTACTCTTCATAAGCAATCCGCTTAAACCTTCTTATCACGATCTCAAAAAATTCAAAACGCCGTACTCTTCTGATACTACCTCAAACTCTCTATCGTCATTACTAACAGTATTACCTCCACATTACTACTTCTCCACTTTCAACCAACCTGAAATCACTCGCACACGATAGGAAGACAAGGAATCGGTGCGCACCGGAGATTCAAAGAAATAGAACTCTTCCACACAAAAACCACACTCACCTAAACCACACACACACCTTTACCCCCCTATGTCATTTGAGACTTTATGTAATAAAGTCTAAAACAATTATATCTTTTACAGTACCACTTATTATGGTAACAGTTTACGCTGCTATCTACAGCATCAAGTACCAACCATCAAAAATATTATTCACTCCCAAATGTCTATATATTACAGACAGTACACAATTAACAAGGTCCATCATCCCTCTAGACCTCTTCCAACATTATACACATCACCTCACATAACTAATCTTCTCTCATACCTCACTCAGAATTCTCTCTTAATCTCGCCGAAAATTTCAGCGACCCCTTAATGTCCATTTATTATGGGCATATCTACTAAAACCTCTACTTATGCCGTTATCAACAGCAACAATATACTGCCCCTGAACTCATGTCTGTGACCTTCTAACCCCTCACTGCTTGCAATTAACGTTATTCTTTCTCAGTCCATATATTACGGACCCTCAAAAACCCCATGTCATTTTGTCTCCACAGTGACAATGTTCATTTCTCATTAACACACTTACACCCCTTTACTATTGTACTGATATCCACAGTATATAATCATTCTTCGGAGTCAAACATGGATTCAATTCATGTTTTACTAATTGCCCTCACACTGTCTGTCACAGCACGTTACTGACTTCTTCTTCTATAAGCCAGCAATCTCGTGTCTCTTATGAAAGTACATCATGGACCTAAATCCATGTTCACTTGCGACCCCATGGAAAGCATGTTTTATACTTTCCCCCACATTTACCCCACTGCTATAGACGTTAGTCACATCAATCTTTTCTTCCCCAATATGGCATATGTTTCTAACACCTCATAGCCACCCTATTATCAACTTCTCCATCCTAAAACACCAACGCTAATTAACACAGTGGCCCTCTTACCCATGAACTTATTATTCATAAAGAGAATGTGTCTCTCTTCTAGTCCTCACTATTTTCTGAACGTAATTCTGCATCTAAAACTCCCTTTTTAATATGGACCTGTTTAAATTGTCTAACTCCCCATTACTGAACGTCAAACGAAAACTAATTTAAACATAGTCAGGTTAACTCAATAAATAACATCATTTTGTAAATAAAACTTGGCAAACAAAGTAACATGCTAATATTTAACCAAAATAAACTAATTAAACTCACAATTCACTAATAACAAGAGTCAAGACAAATCAAGAATAGAACAACAATATCACACCCCCCCCCCCCCTTTTGATATTCAAATATGTTTTCATATATAGCCTGTCATCAAGCGATGCTACAGGCATTACTGGATAAACTTCTCTCGCACCACACAAAAAGATTTGTCAGTCGTACGAGAGGAATTGATTATACATTTTATTGCCACTGGCTCTTACAATACATCAATGCACAAGACTGTCTCTAATGAATCACACATGAATACACAGAACTTCCTATCGCTAGTCGTTCCTAGCCCTACTGCTAAATCTATCTACTCGTCTAAAGAAATACGCATCGACTCTAAGCGATGTGTTCCCTATGAAGTCTGTCCCCCGTCTGACAATTCTCCGCGTGCTGGTTACACAGTACGCGGAAGGACCTCGTGCGCACTTCGGCTTTTGCATGCTACATCATTCAACACGCTTAGAGTAGTAGCCTACTCTTGAGTTCTATTCTAGTTCTTGGTGTCTATCATGTTGGCGTGATTACACCGTGACCAGAGTGCTTACTCTCTGGTTGACACTCCCGTGTCTCATGAGAGAACTGTTTGACAGTTCCCCTTCCTATCTACTCCCTACACCTACCCTGCCCTCATGTTGGGGCACTGGGTTACCTCTAATCTACTTGAGGTAGACCACTCATTCAGGGTGGTCTTCCCTCCTATCTATTTTAGTCTTTGACACACACCCTCCCCTCCTGTGTTGCGTTACAAACTTTGACTCATGGTTGTGACGCAAGAGGTTTCTAAAAATTAGTGTATCTAATTTTTGTCAAAGACTACTGATAACTTGGTTCTGGGTAACTCAATAGACCTCTACTGACTATTGTCACAATGTAGTATTACTTTACTTGGCTACTGGTGATCGCCACAAACTTGTCTGGTTGGCGTGAGCCCTCTTCTCAATCGCAATATTATATTCATTAGAGGTTTGTCTGAACCGGACCATTGTCTTATAAGACCTGCCCTCAAATAGCAAATTAACTCACTACCCATACAAAGTTGATTTTCTTAGGATCAACACACGAATTGCTTCATGTCCCCCATATAATATTTAAACAACCCTTGCACAAGCTGTGTGCGACAGGCTTTACCTATCTCGCTTCCGCGTGTAAAGTTATCTTTCACTGTTAAGTTAGTGTTTCGTTGTCTATTGTGTCCCCTGACCCGGAGTTATCTCCCCTTGTTCTAAAAAAATGTATGCATTTTACATGTTTGTTTTCCTGGTTGTTTGCGTGTTTGGATGTAACTAATAATCTAATTTACCTTCTAACATGTGTGTATGTCTATAATTTGTATGTAAGTCAGTATTCAAGTGCCATAATTCGGTTAAATGTGGCCACAAACAAGTGTATAACACTAATTCGTGACTACGTTTCCGTCTTATGAGACTTAAAATACTTTCCCTAAGATCTACACTAAACTACACATAACATATTTGAGACAGCATATTTTAACATTGAAAGCAAACGCTTGACGCAGACAAATAATAAAAAGTCGCGTTGAGCGGCAGAAAAAATCCGCTGGTTGTCTTCACTCTCCATTGTATATTTTCCATTTTCTCTTACTTTCACACTTCTGTCACACATCTTTTATCCTCCCAATTATTTAAAAACCTCGAAGTGACACTGTACAAGTTTGGCTCAGTTTGAAAAGAGTTGAGCTTAATGACTGTGCGTAACTTACTGCACTAGTCATGTATTTACAAAAATTTACATGGGTGAAATAGGGTTGATAGTTTTACCCCGATAATACTAAACACTACATTCTACTGAAATACTAATACCAATTCTATACCTATATATTTTCTAATGTGTTGCACAAAATTAACCTATTTTAAGGGAAGTAATCTAACTAACTAAAAAATGAAAATGATGTGAGATGAGTTATGTACCTTTCTGAAATGAGTAATGTGAAATGTAACAAAATTATAAATAATGGTTTATTTTTAAAAAAAATGTTTTCATGTCTAAATGAATTTAACTATACATGGTGTAAATGATGTATGTTCAATGTATAATCCTATAAGGTATAAACTACTCTTAATCCTAAATGATGCGGTTGTTAAAGTGTTTATCAAGATGGAATGAAATAATGTAAAATGAAATGAACTAACTGGTACTGTTCCTATCTAAACTTTTTATCCTAGTCTTTAATTAGCTGTTATTAAATTTAAAGTACTATCCTAAGTAAGTGGGTAAATTAGTGATGTATCTAAACTACAAAAAAATAAAATCTATCATATTACCTAATTTTATTCGAAATCTATATTAAAGTAACTAGTCTAACTATAATTTATCACTATATTAAAAACATGTTATAATACATATCACAATAAATAAATATATATACATGGTATTTAACTACCTCAGGTTAGTGATTGCCATAACGTTCAGAAATTGCTTTTGTTGGCACAGTTCATAGATACACATTTGTCCTGGGTATATTAAATAAACTACACAGTCATCTTTGTGTCTTATGGGTATTCTTCCACTCGTAGAGTCCGCTGGTGTCGTAGACATGTATATTCGTGTCTGTTATTTATGCATTGTTCTGACACTGTTCTTCCATGATTAACACAGGTGATTCACCGGAACACAAATGGAGCATAATAAGTAACGAGCTGTCTATGTACACACGGTGATTCACTTGTTCTTGGAGCACAGTTCTTATTCTGCTGTCTATGGACACATTGTGGTTCACTGTTTTTAGCACATAGTCCTGATCATGATGTCTATGTATTACATAGGCTATTTTAAGTGTACTAAATTACATATCTTAGACTCAATCTTCATGTGGAGTATCAGGTATTTCTACCTCAGATGGTCGACTAAGGGTATCAGCCAGAATGTTGTCCCTACCCTTAATATGCTCTATACTAAACGTATAATTTTGTAATATTAACGACCACCTGTAGATGCGGTCATTGCGATGCACCCCACTTTGTATGACCGTGATCGGGGAGTTGTCGGTCTGTACTACGAAGTGATTACCCGCTAGAAATCGATGTAACTTCCTTACTGAATAGATGACACTTAGGGCTTCCAACTCTGATATGGAATATCTGGACTCAGCAGGTGTGATCTTGCGGCTCACGTAGAAAATTGGATGGAAGATCCATCGCAAAACTGGCCTAGTACTGCAGCGATGGAAATCCTGCTGGCATCTGTCCTAAGATAATAAACGAGCCTAGGATTAGGCAAACGCAGAATTGGTACATTACTAAATAGGAGTTTCAATTTTGACAATGCAGAAATTAATAATGCATCTTTGACATCTAATTTTACTGATGCTTTCAAAACATTTGAAAATACACTTGTGATTTCAGCTAAGTTCGGTATGAACTTACTATAATAATTTACTAAACCCAAAAGGCTCCTGACCTGCTTCTTTGTTGTAGGCATGGTCAGGTTCATAATTTTAGTAACAATTCTATTGTCAGTTTTTAGTTGTCCTTGTGAAATGACATGACCCAAAAAATCAATTTCTTGTAGGCCCAGCTCAACTTTGCTCGGTTTGACAGTGAGACCGAAGAGTCGCAACCTGTCGAAGACATGTCTAAGTTTCAGTAAGTGTGTTGTCCAGTCATCTGTATGGACACAAATATCATCTATATATGTCACCGTATTCGTCACTCCATGTAGTAAATCTCTAGTTAGGCGTACGAAAGTGGCGGGAGCGTTACGAAGTCCGAAAGGAAGAAACCGCCACTCGTAAAGACCTAAAGGTGTTGAGAATGCAGTAAGATGGATGGATTGAGTCTGCATAGGGACCTGCCAATATCCCTTAGTAAGATCTAATTTAGAGAAGATTTTGGAGGTGGACATATCAAGAATAAGATCTTCGCAGGAAGGAATTGGTTCTGCGTCGATCTTAGTGACATTGTTGAGTTTCCTATAGTCCACACATAGACGAATTGTGGAGTCTTTTTTCTTGACCAGGACGATTGGAAAGGAGTACTCAGATGTAGATTTTTGGATGATTCCACTAGCTTCTAAATTAAGAATTTCTTTATTTAGACTTTCTCTGTAGCTAAGTGGGATAGAGTACGGCCTGCATTTAATAGGTTTAGAGTCCGAAAGAAGGATGGAGTGCTCGATTCTGTCCGTCCTACCTGGAATGTCGGAAAATATGTCCTTATACTCTGTTACTAATTCTATTGTCTGTCGTCGTTGCTCTTCTGTTAGTCCCTGTTCTAATCGTATACAATCTAATGTCGCAGTCTTGTCTACAATTGGAACAGGTAGTTCCATCCCGTCGTCGTCTACCTGATTCAGTACGGTGGTGGTGCTAAGTGCGTTTTCTGTATGCTCAATAAGTGTATGCATATTGTCGGCTTTGCCAGTCTCGCTAACTAGTGTAGTTGCGTTATGTATGTCTGTCGTCTCATCAATAGGTGTGGGTGCATTATGTTCGTCTGTCTCTAGTTCTGTCTCTTGTCGTGAAAAGTAGGGTTTCAACATGTTGATATGAAATATCTTTAAGTGTCCGTTTATCGATATTTCATAATCGACATCTGAAATTTTTCGTACCACTTTGAATGGCCCTTGCCATGAGGTCAATAATAAATTCCGTTTGTCTGGGATTAAAAGTAGTATGTCTTGATCTGGTTCAAGATTAATGGTCCTAGCACCTCTATTTGCGTATTGGCGGTAGATTTGACCCTTCCTCTCCAAAGCTGCCTTGGCTATGATACACGATTTCATAATTTTATTTCGTGTTTCTGTTACCATCTCGTAAGGTGTTTTAGGGGTTGGAATTTCAATTGCATTAGTTACTAACTGATGGTAAATTGTTAGGGGTCCACGTGGGTTAGCCCCGTATACTAATTCAAAAGGTGAGAACCCCGTGCTTGAGTGGGGAATCTCCCGATAGGCGAACAGCACTGTTGGCAACAGTGTATCCCAATCAGATGGGTTTTCTGCTGTCACCTTAGCCAGCATATGCTTTAGGTCTCCGTTAATTTTCTCTACGATTCCATTGCTGGCTGGATGATAAGCTGTTGTAAAATGCTGTTTAATTCCTAACATTTTCGTAAGGGCTTGCGTTGCAGCCGATATGAATTGGGTTCCACGGTCGGATAAGATGGTACGTGGAAATCCGAATCGTGAGAACAAATGTAGAAATACATTGGCAATATCTTTGGAGGTGATGTATTTCAAAGCTACTGCCTCAACCCACCTTGAACATAGGTCTACTAGCGTTAAGATGAAGCGATTTCCTTTGCTGGACACCTGGTTCAGGGGTCCAACAATATCCACCGCCACACTTTCGAATGGCCTAGAGGCCAGTGTTGAAGGTTGTACTTCAGCTGTAGGATGTTTACCCTTACGTACTAGTTGTTGACAGACATTACATGAACGACAGAATACTTTTATGTCATTACAAAAACCAGGCCAGTAAAAATGAGCCTGAATTCTGGCCCTGGTTTTGTCGTATGAAAGGTGACCAGCAAACGGTGACTCGTGTGCAATCTTTAGCACAGTTTGGCGGTGTTGTACAGGTAACACCGTTTGCTGAATCTCATGGTTGTCAGTTTTATAATAACGAGTAAGGATCCCATTATTAAGTCTAAAAAACCATGATGCGTTTTTTGTTACTTTAGCTTTTTCTTTTAAGAGTTTTAGATACGGAGACACACTCGGATCAGCTTTTTGCTGGTCTATAAACTTTTGTCTGGTGGTATCATCCGTGCTAGTTGGTGATAGCAACAGTAGTCTTTCCTCCTGTAGTGTGTCTTGGTGTTTAATGGTATCTGCTCTTGTTGTTGCATTAGCTGCATTTAATTTTTCCCATGCAGCTATTTCTTCGCTAGTGCAATGCTTCAACTGGGGTAAGCATCCCAAAATTAAATCAGTACAAGGGTTATCTAAAATAGCACATGTAAAGGTACCAGAAAGAAAGGAGTGTTAATACGGGCTCTTGCCAGTGGGTAAATTTCGATATTACCCGAAAAGATTCGGCATTTGACTGAGTCACCTGTATAATCATTTGGATTCACCAAGTCCTTTCTAAGACCTATAAGAGTGCTTCCACTGTCAAGCAAACATTGGCATGGTATTTCGTTGACCAATGCATTGTGGAACACCAAATTGCCTCTGGAGGCTAATGCTGCATTTACACTCTCAGTGGAGAATGGTACTGTATGTCCACATTCTAATTTTCCGTCTGCATGAAATTGGTGACATCGTTCACAACTGTCAAAGCTTAAAATATCGTTTACACAACAAACATCTTCAGATTGATTAAAAGGTAATTCATTCTCGACCTCGCACTCAGTCTCACTCCCACTATCAGAAGATGTATCAATTAACATTGCACTGTTGGCCTTCATTCTTTGGCGGCCTAGGCACTTATTGGAATAATGCCCGTAGCTAGAACAGAAGAAACATTTGACTGCACGCCTGTATGCATTTCTCTTGTTTTGTTGTTTCTTAATGACCATCTCAAGATGTGTCGGATAGTTTGGTGATTTATCACACATAGCGTAAGTATCATGAAAAAGTTGGCAATACACACATTTAGGCAATTTTTGATCTTTCTTGTCGACTCTCTGAAATGGTTTTTTATTGCTACGATAGCTTTTAGGTTGATCCTTAACAAAAGAGACTATTTCAGAGTCGATGTTTGATGTTTTAAAAATTTCCCTATTCGAGGAAAAATATGCGGAGCCTTTCTTCTCGAATTGCTCTATTGTTTCGATGTCTGACTGCTGAAGAAATTTAGCGAATGGAGTGGGGACTGTGGATATAACTTTATCCATCGCTATTAAATTTTTAAGTTTTTCAAAGTCCTTTCCTATTTTTGCTGCGTTTAGCCACCTATTCAGCACGCTTTGGACATTTGAGACATAATCGATGAAGGTTTCATTTGATTTTGGTTTTAAGTTAGAAAATTGTACTTGATACCCAGGGGCATCAAGTAAAAAATGTTGCATTATCCTATCGTGAATGTACTGATAGTTAGACCTAAGATCAGTTGGTATTGATTCAATAACTCTAAGGGGCTCCCCACTGAGGTTTTTCATGTAGATCATGGCCCACATATCGATTGGTACTTGATGGTATTTCAACTGATACTCGACATTTTCTGTCCAAGCTGATATGGAATCTTCTTTACAGAATGGCTTAATAATATGTTTGTATTTATTAAGTTTATTCTCTTCTTGCTGACTCTTTAGTTTTGTAGCGGAGATCTCTAAGTGTGAATCTACTTCCATACCTTTCATCTTTAACTGTGTCTCTGATTCAATATGTATTTGTTTTTCTTTCACTCTTGCCATTTCATCTATCTCTCTTTGCTTTAACTCTCTCTCCTGATCTAATTGTTTTTGCTTTAATTCTAATTCTTTTTGTTTAATCTCTAATTCTTGTTGTTTAATTTCCTTATCTTGTTCTAACTGTTTCTGTTTAGTTATTTCAGCTAGTTCTACAATCTCCTTCTGGTGTTGTCTCTCTCGTGCACGTTCATCTCTATCAGCCTCTTTTGCTTCCCTAAATTTTTGATCAGCATATTGCTCTAATTCCTTTCCTGTGTGTCCTAATTCCTTTCCTGCTTGTATGCAATCAGCTAATGTTGACATGTTGTTGGATAATTAGCTCGAGTTGATAGGCACTCAAATATTCACTCAGGTATATTAGATCTGTTAAGTTTTTAAATGCCTGTGTACGAAAAATATTATTTAAATTACACCCTGAAAAAGAGATGCATTATTAATCATATTGCATTCAAAAATAATCTGAGTATACTCATCTTAACAATCCAGAACAATCAGGTACAATCGTTTGGCACCTCAGGTACAATCGTTTGGCACATCGACATACACCTCGTGTTACTTCTCTAAACCGCTATTGTTATACCTGGTTTACAAGAGCATCAATAATTAACCATTTGTAAACGACATATGACTTTAGACATTTGTTGACATTCACAATTACATGCCCCCGGACAACACAATGTGTTATAGTTAATAGTAAATGTCACTGTCCTGTCTTCGTTCTAATGTCTTCTGCGTTCCCTAACTATTGCTGTTTAATTTATGAAAGTGCTGTGCAGACCGAATCTTATTTGTATACCGAAAGTAGTGCCATCGTGACGATAGAAAATAGAAAATGTCTACAAATAAATAAATAAATGCTTTAAAATAAATATAACGTAAATAATAATGTTCCAATTAATAAATATATTCAATAAATAGCTTGTATAAACCAATAATACTTAATATAATTCAAAGATTCAGGCGAGCCGCCGCTTGGCGATTTGTAAACAATCTGTCGCTGATTGCCAATGGCGTAGGGCAGCTGTTTGTCAACCGCGATACGTCACAGGCGCAGCGCTATTTTTAGATTGAAAAAATCGATATTGTCGCCGGCTCATTATTTTGTGTATCGCTCCGCCGTGAATCATGTTTCATAAATACACATAAATAAACAAATAATTGTCAAATTAAATGATACAAAACTATAATAATAATACTTACAAATCAGAAGAAAACATGTTTATAAAGCACAAAACATTTCAATAAGCATAAATAAATGTTAATCGGTCACGATGGGCACAGCTCGCATCTTGTTCTAGTCTGCACACGCCATTTTACACTAACACAAATTAAACCCTGTGATTAACTGACAGTAATACTATTTTAGAGCCGTGGGTGAGTGTTTTAGCTTAAACAATTGTCCAAGCCACACTTCTGACACCACATTTATCCTAGCCTGTCATCAAGCGATGCTACAGGCATTACTGGATAAACTTCTCTCGCACCACACAAAAAGATTTGTCAGTCGTACGAGAGGAATTGATTATACATTTTATTGCCACTGGCTCTTACAATACATCAATGCACAAGACTGTCTCTAATGAATCACACATGAATACACAGAACTTCCTATCACTAGTCGTTCCTAGCCCTACTGCTAAATCTATCTACTCGTCTAAAGAAATACGCATCGACTCTAAGCGATGTGTTCCCTACGAAGTCTGTCCCCCGTCTGACAATTCTCCGCGTGCTGGTTACACAGTACGCGGAAGGACCTCGTGCGCACTTCGGCTTTTGCGTGCTACATCATTCAACACGCTTAGAGTAGTAGCCTACTCTGAGTTCTATTCTCGTACTTGGTGTCTATCATGTTGGCGTGATTACACCGTGACCAGAGCGCTTACTCTCTGGTTGACACTCCCGTGTCTCATGAGAGAACTGTTTGACAGTTCCCCTTCCTATCTACTCCCTACACCTACCCTGCCCTCATGTTGGGGCACTGGGTTACCTCTAATCTACTTGAGGTAGACCACTCATTCAGAGTGGTCTTCCCTCCTAGCTATTTTAGTCTTTGACATCCCCACAAAAATGAATCATGCATCAGTTAAAAGAAAGATATCTAATGTTATCTAACGCTACTGGTCTCTTTTACGGACCAGTAGTTTATACGCAAAAGACTAAAAACACAACAGCAATCTTATTCTAAAATCAAATGGTGATAATCATTTTACAAAACCAAGTCAATCAAAAAAAATATATTATAACCTACCACACATATTCAATCAACATTGGTCTCTTATACTAACCAATGAAATATATATCTATTCACTCAAGTCATGCCTATTCTGTTATTCTCATAACAGAGAAAAAAACAACTCAATGCTAAGTATATATATCTGTTACCTACAGACTATTCTCATAGAACAATATCTGTTCTCTCAACAAAAGTCATTAATTAACAAATGACTGTACATTTTTCTGGAAGTCAAGCATTGATTATTTCCCTTCTCAACATTCTATCTTTTGCAAACTAACTCCTAACACATCACAATATCTGGAATATAACTCTAAACAACCGTTGTAAACTACAGGTCAAATTACTTTATCCAGTACTAGTGTTTCCCCTAGATTTGCACCAAGAATTACTACAACCTCTTAATCATTACCGTTAACTACGGTATCTCACCATGTTACCACCAGCAAAAAAAACTTGTCTATTTACTATAAACCTCACCTATGCCTCTATCTACTGTACCAACAATTAATTCTACTTTTAAGTCTCTCTTCTAACATTTCATTCTCCTGTATCAGTACTTTCTACATCTCACCACAACAACTCTAAGCTATCCTCAAGTCTCTCCTAGCATTCTCACACCGTGATGATAGTCAAACCAGTCACACTTATTGGAACACCTTCTATAGTGCTCTATTTATAATGCTCCGACGTTCATTTAGCTAATCACTTTCTCTCCTTCTCTTGCTTACTCCTATTTATCGGGACTCTATCAGAAACAATACACAACACCGCACATGATCTAACGACCATTCTTACTCCTACTGGGCAAACCATATTCTCTCATTTCTCTGTATCAGGCATTCTTGCTTCGATATGTCTCTGCCAACACTACTAAATCTGTTTCATGAAACATCATTCAAAATGTTAACTCTCTTTCCGTCAGCCTGTCATACAATTTTCATTAATTCCGTCCAACATCGCCCCTTTTACTCATCATCCAGTCTTCGCATATTCACACGGCATTCGTATTTTATGTTTGCTCAGACAGTGATACCCAACTTTGTTCTCAACTCACGACTACTCTCGCATCGCGACATCCTGACGTGTCCATACCATTACTTCAAAAAAAAAAAAAAATTTAGACGCCAATTCAACATTCCAGCAATCACTCACCACAGTCTAAGCGTGTCGATCTCCTCCACACACATTGACACAAGATATATCAAACGCGCAACTATTACATTTTATCCATGTACTCCACTTAGACGACGTCTCAAAACCTCACTCCTACTTCACTCATCGCGACGAACACCTGTTTGTCTACAGTTATACTCACGTACGAACAACGCATAACCTGACGAATTACTCAACAGGACTTTCACAATTCAACTGCTTTCTTATTTCTACTTTTCTCAATCATTCACTCCTTTTCAAAGGTCAGAACCTATACATTATCTCTCGCAACTTATATCTCTTTTATACACTAACCAGCACTATCAACTATCTCTCAGAACAAACCTCTTCTTCTCCACAAGCATCATATAATTACGTCATCCCCCTCACCAAGACCTCGTATTCTTCAAGCATCAACTTCTACAGTCTTTTACTCTTAATATTCTCGCGTTCAAGTGGCTATTTTACACAGGATACTCAATTTCTCCTCAATCTATATCTCCTCATCAGACACTCTCGGTTCACCTGTCAACAATACTATACTTACTTCTCAAACCACCAAGCGAAACTATCTCAGACATCACGTCATAGCTCTGAGTCGAACCATCCACTCTAGTACGAGCATTCATAATTAGTTTATCTCTCTCTCTACTAATTCTGTGCTGAATCTACTCTACTTTAATCACACCAGTTATACATCACTCAACGTGATCAACTCTCCCTATCTAACCATTCCGGACAAGGGACATTTCAATTTCTACCTTGTTTACTCTCCCTATACCGCAACCAAATCACAAGATATTCTTTATAACGTTTAGAATATCAGTTGTCGTGACTCTCTATCCTCAACAACACTATTGTCCACCCTGTATCATATGATGCTACACCAAAAAAAAATTCAGTCTGCCTATTTTAGACAGCCCATATGTATTTGCTCAACCCGCAATTCCTCTCATAATCTAAAACAATGTCCATATGTCCTTCCTCACCCTCGGAATTTTAACAGTTATAGAGTGCATCTAAGTTAAATATTTCATTGTCTCCCAGTACATTAGTACGTCTTTCTTCAATTATGTCATCTTCACTATCTGTTGTTAATCTGTTGTTAAAGTACTCAGGTCTTAAGGTCATATATTCTTCTATTTTTCTTAAGTCACTTTCTGTCGTCGAGTAAATTTCCGCTATCTGTCTATTATTATTCTTCTTCTTAAATGCTTTCTTTCTCTCTCTTGGTATTCGTCTCTTAGCCTTCCCTACTTTCCTGTCATATAAACTGGTATCTAGTTCTAAAGAGTCACCAACCAAAACTCTGTCCGTCTGTCCACCAGCAACCACACCGTATGAGGGAACATCACGCTTCGAGTCAGGATCTGCTCGTAGTGCAATTCTCTCATTCTCCGAATCATCAGTATCTATAGTTGTTTCAGCATCACGGTATTTACTATAATATGCGGCGGTAGAAATATCTTCTCCGTAACCTGAACTCTCACACCTAATATTTCTACACCATTTAGGGATTAATTTAATGTCTATACCTGAGGAACTTGACATAGCAGTACCTCTATTAACTATCATACTACTATTCCTTTTTCTAATACTTTTCTTCACCCGTCTTTTAACATCTTTGGTACTTGTCTGCTTGTCTTCTGTCTTAGGTTGTTCAACCTCTGTACCAGTGTCTTTCTTTGTCACTTTATCAATCGACGTCTGAGTACTCTTTTCCACACTACTGCCTGGTTGTGTCTGTGTCTCTTTTTCTTGTCTGACACAAAAGACTGAAGATACCTCCTGACTATCCAAAATCTTATCTATGTTTCTTTCTCTGTTATTCAACTTTGCTACCGAATATTGCAGGTGTCTGATCTGAAACCAGTTCTCTCGCAAGGCTTTTGCGTTTTCACTCTTTGAAGGCCAAGACCACTGTTTCTTTTTCTGACCATTACTAATTCTTATATGTCTCTGTGTCTCATTCTTATCTGCTTTCATATGTATATGGTTGATAACTTTAAAATTGCAACCAGACTGGTTATCATTTCTATTGGACTTGTCTACCTCAAAACGTCTCATACCTGTCTTGTGCTCTGTTCGTTCAAGCGTCTGTCTCTTTATTACTTTTATCATGGACGAAATTATGTCTACGTCCATCCTTAAACTGTCCATTAACTCCGTTACACGTCCTAACTTTCTATAAAAGATTTCCATTTCAATTTTGTACCAAATAATTCCCTATAAAATCTAATAATATGTTAATTTTAATATTGCCCTACCAACTCCACTAAGTACTTGTGAAAAATCTTGGGCTTCCATTCTAAAAAAATCTGAAATGGGAAATACAGCAGTACCAAACAATATAGTATACCAATATATTAACACAATATTATCTTAAAGCAAGCAGCAAGAAATACCCTGTTCAATTGGGTATGTTGTTAATATTATTAATCTGAAGTTATTATTAATCAAAAATTAATGATTATACTTGCTGTAGATCCTCCATTACCTATATTGCTCTGTTGTTTGTCCTGGGTTTACCAACTGACGAGATGCCTGTCCTATGTTTATGGTTGAAAATGAAGTACAATCCAGCATCCAACGAAGTACGGTCCAATCGACAAAGCAACGGAGTATGGCCCAATCGACAAAGCAACGGAAGATGATCCAATCGACAAAGCAACGGAGTATGGTCCAATCGACAAAGCAACGGAGTATGGCTCAATCGACAAAGCAACGGAGTATGGCCCAATCGACAAAGCAACGGAGGATGATCCAATCGACAAATTATTTGACCGTTGGTTATCGAGAAGTTAGATCTATCTTCACTGAGAATTCACCCCTTGGATGGCCTCCAATTTAAAAACGATTCAGTTGTATTTGTGGTAGTTGAACGGTCAGTTCAAATCAATTGTCACCACTGATTTGAGACAAGTTGAACATACTCAAAATTTTCACTGAGCTGAAGTGACTGTTGACCTTGATTCGAGAAATTTACTGGTCCAAAAAGTGAAAGTCGACCTTGATTCGACCTCAAACAGTCCAGTGAGCTGAGACTACGTTCATAAAATTTATCATCCTCGAGATTTTGCTGCTCCAATTTGAGCTGATCGTTCCGCTGTAGACAGATAATTTATTTCCAGAGGTTACAAGGTGGATTTACAGGTCGTATGATGTATCCAGCAGTGACGACATCATTTAAAAATTACAATGCAAAACGGCAACTCAATTTATCTTGACTTCAATAAAAAAACAGCGTATGTCACCGATCAAAACACGGTATACTGCTGAGTGAGGTGTATCAAAAACAGTGGTCACTCAATTAAGCAAGATTGAGCAAATCTCCTGACCTTGACAAAGATCCACTTAGCAAACACCGAGAAATCACAACAACTACCCCTGGGCGGGCTTTCAGTTGCTGCGTCCCTCATAATTTACTTGAGAAAACCAATAAACATCCATCTCCAGACGCAGATAAAACAAATCCTCGCTTGTGTCAATAATCTCCGCGACGACCCATGCTGGAAATCTTGAGGTCGACGGCACCAAAACAGCCTGTATAACAGTACAGATGACACTACAAGGCTGTGTACAGTTGAAGGCTCGTGTCGAAATAGTTGACAAAGTCCCGACTATGATATGTGTATAAGTTTATTTGAATGAAACAATACATCGTCAATCTAGTGATGTTAATATGACTTCTCACTCTCGCTGTCTAAAATGGTTGACTACCTTTGTTGACGCGTGAGCCACCCTGGATACCTAAACCCATTCGTGCTCACGCGTTCACTAACTTTATTTCCCCATTAGTTAATGAATGCGCAGCATTCATTAACTCTCTAACTACTAACCTAAATCCCTTACTGTTATATTATTGTGTATGAGCCATGCAGAAATAAAGTTTAAAACATTCCGTTAGCAGATAGGTGTGAGTTTCAAAATGGAGAACTATGGCGCTAACATCATAAGACAAAAAGCCCCAACGAGTGTACAGTTGGTCCTTTCTTTTACTGTATATAATGGATTTGATTAAATGTTCTCATATAACTTTTATTTAGTGTTTACATTCGTCTCTTATATTATTTAAACCAGGTGTTTAAACGTGTCTTTAACTTTGCCCATCCATTCAATTTTTCTTCTCTTTAATTTCTTATTCTTAAACTATAGTCTACAACAACATCTTTCATTCTGTCCTTCCCTACTATTAGAGATTTCATATTTGTGTCTAAATGTTAGAACTTTAAGAAGACAGTTGGGAATCTGTCGAAACTCGGCTATATTGTATTATTGCCTTATAATGACTGAGTTCTTCGTGGCGTGTACGCATATTACACGTGCAATATTTCACACAAACGTCATCAAGAATCAGAACACAGTACATTTTACCAGATTGTCTGCAAGGTGTAAATGTGTAGACGACATGGTGAAATATTTCACTCTGTATCTTATTGCTGCCGGCTTCGTGGCTTAGAGGTTATGACTTTTCTCCGTAATCTCGTACACTCTCGTGAGTAACGTGATGACAGTGAGAATCAGCAGTGGTTCGAATCGCATCGGTAACTTATGGGGTATGTGAACCGGCCGCTCAGAAAGCAATGGCAAACTACTGAGAGTAATCTTGCCAAGAAATCAACATACAACTGAAAGATGCTGGTGTTGAAACCGATGTCCTGTAAAGGATATGGGGAAAAAAAATCTTATTGCTAGGGTAAGACAAATCCTATTCCTAAGATGTCATATAAGATTTCATATTCGAATCAAAGTGTTAGCGCCTGAAGAAGACAGTCGGGAATCTGTCGAAACTCTACTACATTGTTTTATTGACGGGGGTATTGGTGGCGACGTGGTTAAGCCACCTGCCTTGCGCTTGGAAGATTGTGTGTTCTGTTCCTGGCTCCATCATTCCGTTTTCTCGGATACTCCTGGGGGTCGTCGCAGGAACTAAGGAGTTCTTACTTTGCGCGATGCTTTCGGCAGGTCGCCCTGCGGAAATATACCTAGCCATATGGGTTAAAAACCCTGTGCGATGAAGTCGATTAGCCTTTAAAACCTATTTTAGGCTAGTTTTATTGGGGCTGCGTGGACCAGCATCGCACGCTACTGACTACTCCAGTAGTTCTCTTAACGCTTCCTACTTTCTTTAAAGGTGTCACACATACCTAATGTGTACTAGTTATTTTCACCTCGCCTTGCTCCCAAAGTAAGGCAGGGGTATGTCTGTATTATGCAGATAATGCAATATTGATAATTGAAAACGCAAGATATGTGCAACATCTGGCGGACATTCTGATTGAAAAGAGTTTAGCAAATCGACTTTCTTTCAATATTAGTTAGTTGCATATCCTATACAGGGAGTCTTCGTGGCGAAGTGGTCAAGCCGTTTAACTCGGGCTCCGAAGGTTGTGGGTTCGATTCTGGGCTGCGTCCTTCGGTTCACGAGTTAAATTTGTCGGAGACTCCTGTGGGTCGTCGCTAGAGCTACGGAGTTCGTGCTTTGTGCGACGCTTTCCGCGCTGCGGAAAGAGACCGATCCATATGGGATAAACCCGGTGCAATGAAGTCGACCCTGTCGACTATTAAGCGACTTTATACAGGAGGTCGCTATCAACCACAGCATTTTTTGTTTGTTTGTGGTGTCTTGGCAATTTACGTTCAATAGTTTGTCATTGCACTCATACCATTGAATGAAAACCAACGCAAGGCGGTCAGTTGCCAAATACCCTCAGATGTGTCTCGAGCACGGAACGCGTGATTACGAATTTGGCAATGGCAGCATAGAGTTGGTAGGAAGATTGTGTTGTAGAATGCTTTCTTAGTAGCTATTGATACATTTTTGTTCTTTAGTATTGGTGCCATTTGTCCAAATAGTTGGTTTGCCTTATTGCACCTATTTGCCTCAGAGCCAGCCCTTAAATATAAAGAAAATAGAAACAGTATTTCTATGAAAGAAAACTTTAACACCAAAGTATGGGAAAAGAATGAGAAATACTAAACTAAATCAATAAATTATACAAATGCGGACAACCATAACACCAGGTGGAAGATGCGTGACATAAATTAAAAGTGACTAGGCCAAGCATGTGTGGGTTTGTGTAGCTGAAAAATTTCGTATGCAATAAATCATTTTCATCGAATGTCAGAACGAGAATATTGAAATGCTATATTGAATATTCTGTTGTATGTAAGTGAATCTTGAAATGCGAACGAATAAACTAAGAAAAGTTTGGAGACAGCGGACTTGTGATCTCTGAGATGAATGTTGCGAATAACATGTACTGCCTTAGTAACTAACAACGATAGCTTGAAAAAGGCGAATGAAATAGAACATTATATACAACTTATAAGGAAGAGGCAAACAATGATCTTTGGTCATATAATAAGGAGCGAGGCCTTAGACAACATCGTAACGACTGGACAGATCAGCGGTAGAAGAGGCACACACACACACACACACACACACACAACATATATATATATATATATATATATATATATATATATATATATATATATATATATATATATATATAGAGAGAGAGAGAGAGAGAGAGAGAGAGATTATGTGTGGTGGTTACAAACGATGGCATGGAAGAATGCCGTCAATAAAATGTATACAGAACACCGAGGACCGAGATCTGTGGGGAGACATGACAGACTACGCCATTTGTCAGGGCACATGATGGTGATGGTTCTCCCAGACAGTTGTTACTCAACTCAGGCTGTACATGATACTACTTTCGCTCATTTCTATCTATATATTTTGGGGGAGAGAGAGAGAGAGAGAGAGAGAGAGAGAGAGAGAGAGAGAGAGAGAGAGAGAGAGAGAGAGAGAGAGAGAGAGAGAGAGAGAGAGAGAGAGAAAGAGAAAGAGAGAAAGAGAGATAGAGAGTGAGAACATGAGAACATCTTTAATCTTACTTTTTCTATTAAAAAAAAAAAACAATTGGAGATTACAATGAACGCAGAAGAGTACAAATGCGGGCTAGTGAGGAGGTGTGTGTGTATGTGTGTGTGTGTGTGTGTGTGTGTGTGTGTGTGTGCGTGTGTGTGTGTGTGTGAGGGAGAGACAGACAGACAGACTGTGACTTGTTTTCCCGGGAGGAACGTGGAATGAACAAGCACACCTTATTACTTCTTCTTCTTTGGGATTCTTGACTGACTTCTGTCTACACTCCTCCCTTCTGTCTTCCCTTCCATATATCTATTCCTTTCTCTCTCTCTATTATTCCTCCATCACATACTCCGACAACAGTTTCCTTCAACAATAATAAAATATTTATTAATAAAAACTATGTCTGGTGTATGTATGGACTGTGTAGGTGTAGTAGGTAGTGTATTCTATTGTTGGTGCAAGAATGAACTCGGAATGTCTAGTCTCTGGGTCCCCTCTCGCCCCTTCACTCTGCCAAACCACAGAACATCACATAAAACAGGACAGGTCTCACCCTGGATGTTCCGTATGCTTGAGTCTGAAGGTAAATCCGTTATTGAACGAAACAAAACTGTTCACCACTGGATCACCGTAAAGTAATAATATTCCAGTAAGTCTATGACTTCGCCAGAGTCTGTTTCATGAAATTAGTAATCCAACACCGGAAAAACCACATCACCACAGTCCAGCATATTGTCTCTATCGACTAGTAATGTTCTGACTTGTCTATTGTTTCTTCACTATGAGTCTACAGTATAAACGTATGTAGTTTTATTTGGCTTTGCTTTCTGCAAACTTATCTTCCTTTTTCATTGTTACTTTGGTTACTGTGGCGAAACGCCAGTGGCTCATGTCCTCATGCCTTCTATAAATTTGGGGAAATAGAGGGAAACAGCTTTCGGGAACCCTCAGTTCTCTTGTTCGCTCAATCCCCATGGAAGATACTTTAACAACACGATCTTCTTAATAGAATTGTTAGAAATATATCTTTCTTCGAGGAAAACCCGATAGGGTCCCCTACACCAAATGAGAGCACCAGTGCAAGTTCTGGTGCAATTCATGGCCGTTCCAGCACATACCGTTTGGTAGTTGCAGCATGTCAAGTTGATTTAAAGATTAAGACAGAGGTGCAACCTACTACTGATGCAGTTGGAAAGGTAATAATTGGGTTGTGGGTAGTCCAGCCAGACCTGGACCTATAAATGTATTTTGTCTCGACGGGGAAGATGAATTGGCGAAAAGCCAATCATAACATATGAAGAGTTGGTTGACCGTTGGCCAATCTAACTAGGCGTCTTGTTCTTGGCATAGCCGGGGGAGTGAATCTGAACAATATATCTCCCCAGAGGATTTCATTTGTTCTTGGCGGCAGATGAGCTGTTGCTATCTTTCTTTCTACGGCTTGAACTGGGCATACTGTCATCTTTCTGTAGAATATAATCATTGGATAGCTACGGTATGCCGGAAGGAGGGAAGGGCTCCTTGGGGATGGGGTCCACCAATCTATGATCTATCTTCTTGAGCCGGAAGAGGCTATCCACAGTGCTATCTCTTTCGTCTTTTACTCGATAGGATGATGTCGGGAAGATAATGGACTTCTCTATCTCACTGAGAGAACCTGAACTCATCTACACTTATGGCTTGTGCAGGGCACTGCCGGTGCATTGGGGCGACAGCTCAGTCGAGAGCGGCGGCCGGAGGGGGTGGTATCTTCTTTCTTATTCTTGCTGGGAATAGGGAACGACACTTCTTTACATACAGAAATGTACCCACACAACACCACAAGAGCTTTGTCGTGAGAAAGGCCGGGTTTGCAAGTGAGAGGGAAGCATGGACATGAATGTGCCCAATAATAATAAAGGCTTGGTATGAGTGTGGAGAGTGAGTCTTATATGCAAAAGGTTCCTAGGGTCAAACGACAAGACCTCGTCAAGCTGAAGGCCTAGTCTAGGAAAGACGCTGCCAATCCAGGACCTCTTGTCAGGTCGGGCCAATTCAATCAGGGCTCTTGATTAGTATTATTATGTATATATTTTGTTATGGCAACTGATGTGCTGAGACCATTAGGAGTCTCCATGTCGGCTGTACCAGAAGTTTAGGCTGGAGACTCTCACAAATGTTTGTCCTTTCCAGGGTCCTTCTTTTGGAAGTAGGAACAGAGCTGAAGGTCTCGACAGGGCTCTACGCAGAAAGTATGTTTAGGACGATGCCATGTCAAGTTTTGGGCCATGCCAGGTCTAAGAGTATGATCTCTACGAGATAGAGCCACTGCTGACCTTGAAAGAATGACCATCAGCTGTACTGACACATCACCAGTCATCTCGATACGCTAGGATCGAGTCCTTTTGTATTCTGGACTGAACCCCACCTAAATATCAGACCCACCCATCCTTGTCTGAGACAGTGAAGGATACCTACTCAATTCCCGCTCAGGAACTATTTCCTTTTTGTAAGAACTTTCCCTTAGCATTGTGACCAGGGATCACAGGACATTTTCCCACGAACATTAATCTGGTTCCACGGAGAACCGTTGTTGGCCAAACGAACCGGGAGGGAAAGCAAGGAGGACTTATCATTTGGTGAGCGATATGTGGACAGAACGGACCTTGACTACAGCTTGGTCTATGATGTAAAGCCTTGATGCTCTGTGTCTGAACTGAATTCTGTGTCCCGGTTTTGTCTGTGTAGAACTATCTGTTTTAACTGCCTTAATGTTTTCCTTTGCTGTTCTTGATTAGGTTAATAAAATTACTTTCAAGTTGTTCTGACGATTGCCATGTTATTTATGCGTCAGCCAGAAATACACCTTAGAGATTAGGTCCCGAGGTCGAAAGAGAGAGTGACAGTGAGTCCAGGGAACGGAGGAGGGTTGGCAAGCAAAGACCTATCCCAGCCAGGGCTATAGAATAATATTGAAATATTGTTACATAGTTACTTGGGACCCTCCACGTAGCTTGTTACAATTTCTGGGGGCACGTCGCGGGATATTTGAAATCCTGGTGGAGTTCTGGCTGATTTAGTGATAGGGGACAGATATTCTTGTCTACTATCAATAGGTTCTGCCTACCGTGCCTGGCTATTGTCTATACTCTTCCTGACACGGACTGACCGATATATGACGTGTTGTGGTCGTGTAATTTAACTTGTTGTGTACTTGAGAGTGAAATTTAATATACAATTACCTCTTCCCTTACCCTCTGAGTTTAAGATGGCATCAGCAAAATTTAATGTTGCTGAAGTACAGGCTACAGGGCGTGAGATGGGTTATGATGGAGCGGAGTTACAGAAATATGTTCAGGAAGTGGAAAGAGACTTCAGACAGGCTGTGCGCGAAGCCAAGAAAATTGAGGCTGAGGCTGAGGCTAGGAAGATGGAGGCCGAGCAGGCAGTCAGAGACCATGAGTTCCGTATGAGGGAGTTGGAGCTGAAAGCTCAAACTGCCAAGGAAAGCGAGGGTGCAGTGGGAGGCGCAAGTCTCCCTGACTCAACAACTTCTAGTGGCGGTCCATACCAGGCAATGAAGTTCCCATTGCTCCCGTTCGATGAACACAAAGATAAGATCGACCAGTATCTTCACAGATTTCAGTCGATGGCTTTGGCTATGGGATTGGAACGTGGGAAATGGAACTTGAAACTCTCACAGGGCCTGAGGGGGACAGCGTACGAGGTCTATTCAAGGTTGCCACCTGGTATGGAGAATGACTATGAAGCCCTGGAAAAAGCATTATTGAAAAGGTTCCAGATGACAGCCCATACATACCGACAGCAGTTCAGAAAGTCGAAGAGAGAGCCAGGAGAGATGTTCGCAGCCTACAGTGTTAGACTGAAGTCTTACCTTTTGAAGTGGATGTCATTAGCTGGATTTGCTAACGACTATGAAAGTTTAGAAGAATTAGTGGTCGTGGACCAAATGAAGAGAATGATGCCTAAGCCATTGCAAACCTTCTTGCTTGAAAATGGGGCAGAAAGGTTAGACATAGTGAACACATTAGCGGAAAGGTATGTGCTAGCTCATGGGGATAATGGGGAACTGTCACAACCCAATCCCCGACCACCAGACACATGGTCTGGAAAGAAGAAGAACCCTAAAACAGCTCACACCAAGAAGGAGGATCCTTTCGATAAAGTTCCAATTAAGAAACCCTCTGGTAAGAGTCCACCTGGATCTCCTAAAAGAAAGTGGAGTGAAAAGTGGTGCGCCTACTGCAAATCTCCCACACACAATACGGCCGATTGCAGGCGCAAACAGAAAGACTCTCACTATGCTGCCTGTCTTGTAGAAACCGGGGAAGGGTCTAACAAGGAGGTAGAAGGGAGGGGTCTTGAGAACAAAGATTCAGAGAAACCACCAGTAGTAGAGACGATACTTGTGAACGGACAACCAGTTGAGTGTCTCTATGACACCGGTCTGCAGTTCGAGGCCGTAATTTCCTCACACTTAGTGAGCCCAGAGCAGTTAACCGGGGAGTCTATTGAAATTCAAACGGCGACCAAGAGTGCAGTAGCGATGTCTCTTCCGATTGCGAAGGTAGACATCAAATCGAAATATGTTACCGGCACTATACAGGCAGCCGTTCTGCTAGATCCGATCTTCCCAATGATCTTGGGTTGTCGCTACGTCTTTCTAGGGATCCCAACAGAACCCATGTACGTAGGGGCAATGCAAACCAGATCTCAATCGGGAGATGAGCAGACGCCGGCCTTGATCGTGAATCCCTTGCCTGGGGAGTTACGAGCTGCTCAAAGCCAGGATGCTACTTTGCAACCTTGCTTTAACCAGTTGCCAAAAAGTTCTGACCCACCAAGAAGGGGTCAGTATTATATGAAGAATCGGTTACTATACCGGAGAGCCGGAGTGGAGGAACGCCAGCATGGACAGCTGGTAGTTCCTAAGGCCTATCGGGAACAGCTTCTTCATATGGGACACACCATTTCATTCAGTGGACATATGGGTGTCGGGGCAACACTCCAGCGCATTTCCTGCCATTACTACTGGCCAGGGATGACTGGAGACGTGCGTCGGTACGTCAAGTCGTGCCCAGAGTGCCAGCGTGGGGCACCAAAACACTGGACGGCTCCAGTAATCCTGGGCGACATGCCCATTATGAACTCTCCTTTCGAGAGAGTTGCCATCGATCTTGTTGGTCCTCTTCCTCGGACTAGGAAGAGGAATATGTATATTCTTACGATGGTGGATTGCTGTTCCATGTGGGGCGAGGCGATACCGTTGGCCACAATCGACTCTAAGCGAGTGGCTGATGCACTGATGGAGACCTTTACTCGGTTGGGATTTCCAAACCAGATCCTAACGGACAATGGGTCTCAGTTCTGTGGTAAGCTGATGGAGGAAGTCTTTCGTATCTTCCAGACTAACCACATTCACACAAGCCCATACCACCCTCAGTCGAATGGGCAAGTAGAGAGGTTTAATGGTACCTTGATGACCATGCTTCGGAAGCTGGCTCAAGAGAAACCAGACAGATGGGATGAGTATATCCCAGCCGCCTTGTTCGCCTATCGGGAGGTTCCCCATGGGTCGACCGGGTTGCCACCAGCCACTCTACTATTCGGGAGGCCAATCAAGGGTCCCTTAGAAGCCCTATTGAGATGTTGGACAGAGGAAGAAACTTCCGAAGAAGTTGTATCCTCATATAAATACGTCGAAGAGTTAAAGAAGAAACTCCAGACGGGTTGGGCTTTGGCAGCTCAGAATCTGAGGGCGGCCAGAAAGAGACACGCGGCCTACTACAGTAGAAGGACGAAAGATAGGTCTCTTAAAGTGGGGGATCGGGTTTTGTTGTTACTTCCAGTAGGTTCCAATAAACTCGAGATTGGTTGGCAGGGGCCTTTCCCGGTGGAAAGGGTTGTGTCCCGCACCAACTATGCCATCCGGATCAGGGGGAAATCCAAAATCTTCCACATTAACCTCCTCAAAAAGTATGAAGAACGATCTGATGGTACTTCTCTCCCACTCATGACTATGGCGGTCGCGATGGAAACTGAATCGGGCGAAGACGCGGATAGGGAGTATCCTTTACACCCTGGGGAAACCTATAGGGATGTACATATAAATCCTGATCTGTCGGCTGAAGAAACAGACCGGGTCATCCGTTTGTTGGAGTCCCATCAGCAGAGTCTTACCGATCGGCCAGGGCGGACAGGGTTGGTCGAGTTTGATATGACTCTGACTACCCAAGACCCCGTTCGCCAAAAAATATATCCAGTGCCCTTTTCGAAAAAGAAGACCCTGGATGCCGAAATCCAGAAGCTTCTGGACGATGACATCATCACTCCTTCGACTTCTCCTTATAATGCCGGAGTTGTCTTGTTGAGGAAGTCTAGTGTGGGCAGTACAGAAATTTCAACCTTATCTGTATGGAGTACCGTTCAAAGTGCAATCCGACCATCAACCTCTGATGTTTTTGGCAACTTCTAAGAAACTGAACGCGAGGTTAATGAGATGGTCATTGCTCCTACAACCGTATCAGTTCACGGTCGAATACATCCCCGGAAGGGAGAATGTGGGAGCTGATTTTCTTTCACGGCATCCTATGGTTGAATGCTGAGGGTGGGGTCATTCGAACAGAACCTCTGGTAGTCGAAAGTTCGTAGGGTTCGACTTTCTTAAGATGGGGCCTATGTGGCGAAACGCCAGTGGCTCATGTCCTCATGCCTTCTATAAATTTGGGGAAATAGAGGGAAACAGCTTTCGGGAACCCTCAGTTCTCTTGTTCGCTCAATCCCCATGGAAGATACTTTAACAACACGATCTTCTTAATAGAATTGTTAGAAATATATCTTTCTTCGGGGAAAACCCGATAGGGTCCCCTACACCAAATGAGCACCAGTGCAAGTTCTGGTGTAATTCATGGCCGTTCCAGCACATACCGTTTGGTAGTTGCAGCATGTCAAGTTGATTTAAAGATTAAGACAGAGGTGCAACCTACTACTGATGCAGTTGGAAAGGTAATAATTGGGTTGTGGGTAGTCCAGCCAGACCTGGACCTATAAATGTATTTTGTCTCGACGGGGAAGATGAATTGGCGAAAAGCCAATCATAACATATGAAGAGTTGGTTGACCGATTGGCCAATCTGAACTAGGCGTCTTGTTCTTGGCATAGCCGGGGGAGTGAATCTGAACAATATATCTCCCCAGAGGATTTCATTTGTTCTTGGCGGCAGATGAGCTGTTGCTATCTTTCTTTCTACGGCTTGAACTGGGCATACTGTCATCTTTCTGTAGAATATAATCATTGGATAGCTACGGTATGCCGGAAGGAGGGAAGGGCTCCTTGGGGATGGGGTCCACCAATCTATGATCTATCTTCTTGGGCCGGAAGAGGCTATCCACAGTGCTATCTCTTTCGTCTTTTACTCGATAGGATGATGTCGGGAAGATAATGGACTTCTCTATCTCACTGAGAGAACCTGAACTCATCTACACTTATGGCTTGTGCAGGGCACTGCCGGTGCATTGGGGCGACAGCTCAGTCGAGAGCGGCGGCCGGAGGGGGTGGTATCTTCTTTCTTATTCTTGCTGGGAATAGGGAACGACACTTCTTTACATACAGAAATGTACCCACACAACACCACAAGAGCTTTGTCGTGAGAAAGGCCGGGTTTGCAAGTGAGAGGGAAGCATGGACATGAATGTGCCCAATAATAATAAAGGCTTGGTATGAGTGTGGAGAGTGAGTCTTATATGCAAAAGGTTCCTAGGGTCAAACGACAAGACCTCGTCAAGCTGAAGGCCTAGTCTAGGAAAGACGCTGCCAATCCAGGACCTCTTGTCAGGTCGGGGCAATTCAATCAGGGCTCTTGATTAGTATTATTATGTATATATTTTGTTATGGCAACTGATGTGCTGAGACCATTAGGAGTCTCCATGTCGGCTGTACCAGAAGTTTAGGCTGGAGACTCTCACAAATGTTTGTCCTTTCCAGGGTCCTTCTTTTGGAAGTAGGAACAGAGCTGAAGGTCTCGACAGGGCTCTACGCAGAAAGTATGTTTAGGACGATGCCATGTCAAGTTTTGGGCCATGCCAGGTCTACGAGTATGATCTCTACGAGATAGAGCCACTGCTGACCTTGAAAGAATGACCATCAGCTGTACTGACACATCACCAGTCATCTCGATACGCTAGGATCGAGTCCTTTTGTATTCTGGACTGAACCCCACCTAAATATCAGACCCACCCATCCTTGTCTGAGACAGTGAAGGATACCTACTCAATTCCCGCTCAGGAACTATTTCCTTTTTGTAAGAACTTTCCCTTAGCATTGTGACCAGGGATCACAGGACATTTTCCCACGAACATTAATCTGGTTCCACGGAGAACCGTTGTTGGCCAAACGAACCGGGAGGGAAAGCAAGGAGGACTTATCATTTGGTGAGCGATATGTGGACAGAACGGACCTTGACTACAGCTTGGTCTATGATGTAAAGCCTTGATGCTCTGTGTCTGAACTGAATTCTGTGTCCCGGTTTTGTCTGTGTAGAACTATCTGTTTTAACTGCCTTAATGTTTTCCTTTGCTATTCTTGATTAGGTTAATAAAATTACTTTCAAGTTGTTCTGACGATTGCCATGTTATTTATGCGTCAGCCAGAAATACACCTTAGAGATTAGGTCCCGAGGTCGAAAGAGAGAGTGACAGTGAGTCCAGGGAACGGAGGAAGGTTGGCAAGCAAAGACCTATCCCAGCCAGGGCTATAGAATAATATTGAAATATTGTTACATAGTTATTTGGGACCCTCCACGTAGCTTGTTACAGTTACCTGGATATCCTTTGCTTCTTTTTCAAAGTTCATTTAAGGGTATATTTTATTTCGTCTCCCTATTTGACCCTGTATATGTTCTTTCTTGGTTTATTGAGGTATTTGCTCTCCCCCCAAATGAAATGCCTTGAGTTTATCAACCAAGCTTTTTTCTGTATACAAAACGTATGTGTCTATCTTCTCTGATATGTCAGGCTGAGAATTGGAACCTGTGAGATGTATAGTAAATCAAGTGATATGCGTCTGCCACTTAATACTACTTATGTAAGTGTCCTTCTCCAGCCGTAATGAAAAGGCTTTCGAAGGATACACCGACATAAGACATATGAATTCACCAAAGTCTAAACTATTCACTAATAGAAAGCAATGGTAAACGCTATGCACACACATCTATTTCCTATGCTTAAACTATTACGCCAAGGATATAATACCTTATATATTCACTATCATCCTGGAATTGAAATACACTAGCGAATAAAACACTAATATCCCATATTCTTTCAACCATTAGGGACGTGTATTTCTTTCCCCACTCAGGATGCATAGATAATTCAGCCCAGTTTGGAACACACACTAAACAGAAAACCCCGTTTCTACTATTTATATTGAGTGTCCAATCCTCCGTTATTGTTTGATGTTCATACCTCAACACTCGTCTCTTGACGTATCCTGCACATCAAAAGGCGGTGAAATCACGTAGTGGTTAGTTGCTCGTTTCTTTCCGTTGTTACGCTGTTTCCCTGAGTTCCCCTTACGCTAATACTTCAAAGCATCCGAACCCGTTGATCGCCTTATCCGTTCATTTGTCCCCAACGCGATCTTCCTGTTTCCCGTGTCCGTCCGATCAGATCGTCAGGCAATGAACTCTGCGAACACCTGTATCCTATTTTTATATCCCTCGGTCAATGATCTTTAATTTATCCTCCTCTCAGAATGAAGTACACGATTGTTAACCCTCCTCCTACATTGTAGTTTTATATGTAAGTTATCAAGGAATCACTAAACTATCATCATTCTGTGACATAGGCCCCCTCTTAAGAGAGTTGACCGCGTCGACTCTTCATCACTGTAGTTTTGATTCCTATGATCATCCAACCTATTCCTCTTCCTCTGGAGTTGGATGTCTAGATAGAAAATCCGTTCCTACATTCTCCTTACCATGGATGTATTCCCCTGTGAAGTTGTACTGCTGTAGTACCAACTACCATCTCATCAATCTTGCGTTGAGCTTCTGTGAAGTAGCTATGAACATTAAGTGTTGATGATATGTCTGGATTCTCACAAGGATCAGCACCTCATCCAGTAGGCAACCTCATGGACAGCCTACTATACTACTCATGATCACCATTAGTGTTGGCACATCGCCCCTGTACGTTCAGTCGACCTCCTTTCGACTAGCGTAAGTGATGGCTCACAATACAGACGGATCGTCCCATCCTTACTGTAACACTGTTTCCATATTCTCTTGGTTTTCCCCGACTTTGCCTCTGGGGATGTTCCGCCTCGTCCTCGTTGGACCGAGTCGTCTTTCCCAAACCTCCTGGACTTGTGCTTCCAGGACCATCTTGGACGATATTGGATCTGGTCAGCCAATCTTCGGTTGGAGTCCTGGGTATTTCTCGCCTTTCCTGACGTTACCCACCACTTCTGAACTTGGTTACTAGTGAAATTTTCCCTCTTATCCTTTCCCTGACGTGTGATTTCCCTCCTCCCGTCGTTAGGTAAATCTGACATATCACGTACTATCCCATAGCTCCTCCTATGTTGTACTGGCGATCTCTGGTCTTCGTCTGGAACTGTAACCGTTTTCTTAATGGCTGCCATCACCATAAAGTGCGAAGCTTTACTCTCGGATCTCTCCTCATATTTCTTAATGAGATGCCTAGAGAGATTTTTCAGTTCTTCCCCGATCCGGATTTTGTAGATGTTTTTGGAAACCACCTTTTCCACAGGATAAGGTCCTTTCCATCCTACTTGGAGTATATTGGTCTCTGCTGGACCCCACACTTCCACTTTGTCTTCCACTTTAAGAGCTATTTTACTCTTAGTCCGCTTGTTGGGTGGTGCGTTCTGGCACTCCGAACAAGACTTCAACCACCGGCGTACATCTCCGGTCATTCCTGGCCAGCAATAATGGCCGGAAATTTGCTGCAAGGTCTCTCTGACGCCCATATGTCGATTCTCGGCTATGGTGTGTCCACTCTGAAGAATGTGAGGACGGTGGGTCTCTGGAACCACCCACTGCTCGTGCAGGTTATCTCCCCTCCCAGCTCTCCGATAGAGTAGTCGATTCTTCAGAAAGTACTGTCCCCGTTCTGGTGGCTCAGCACTTCTTTGCAGCTTCCTGTAGCAAGGACGCAACGTAGTATCCTTCCTCTGGGAAGTATGCAATTCTCCTATCTCTGAGTTGTCGCATAGTGTCTCTGCCTCTTTTTCCTTCCCTTGAAATCCACTGGCTACTGCTCCCCTGTGGGCTGGTTGTTTGGGCATCCCCAAAAAGACATATTTTGTGCCAATGATCATGGGAAATAAGGAGTCCGATAATACAGCTGCTGGAATAATGCCCGTGACGTACCTTGACTTAATCTCCACCTTGGCGATTGGCAGCGTCATGGTAACAGCACTCCTCATTGCCGGCTGTATCTCTATGGTCTCCCCTGTAAGTTGGTCTGGGCGTACCAAGCTGGCGTCTATCACAGCTTCCCCATCCAAACCGGTATCGTAGAGACAAACAACCTGCTGGCCATTGACTTCAATCAGTTCGACCACAGGTGGCCTCTCTTGGTCCGGAGTGTCTTCCATCTCCTTGACCGTTTCCTTGCTTCCTCTTTTGATTCCTCGAGGTTGGTTATGCAATTGGCGTCTTCTGCCTTGCATCTGCAGTCCACAGTATTATGTGTTTTCGACCTGCAGTGTGTGCACCATTTTCCCTTCCAAGGTTTCCGTGTGTCCTTTTTGTTCCTAGCTCCTTCGCCGACCTCAGCCTTGTCTGTGATCACCGTCGTAGGAGTCACTTTGCATGCTGCGGAGTAAGAACTTTTAGGTTTCAGATCTGCAGTCCTTTGTGTTATGAGAGGGTGACTTGCAAATCGAACACCACTTCTCATACCACGGTCGTTTAGCTGGAGAATTCGAGGTGCTCGGGTTTCCTTCCTTCACCTTCTCTGAACTCTCCTCTGTGTCTTTTATATAAGGTTCCACTTTTTCCCCTTCCCCGTTTTTATATTTCTTTCGGTCTTGTTTCTCCTGGCCTTTTGTGGGTTGTATACTTAGATCTTTAGCTTCCCCATGGACTTCTATGAATCTTTCCGCCAGCTTATTCACAACATCCAGCCGTTCCGCCCCTTGTTCTCCTAAAAATGTCTTCAGTGGTTCTGACATTTGCTGGCGCATCTGATCGACCACTATGAGCTCTTCCAGACTCTCATAGTCTCGCTTGAACTCTGCCAAGTCCATCCATTTCTGGAGATATGATTTCAGCCTCAGACTGTAGGCGGCGAATAGCTCTCCCGGCTCTCGTCTAGACGATCTAAACTTCTTCCGATATGTTTGTGCTGTGATTTCATAATGCTTCATCAAAGCGGCTTTTAATTCCTCGTAATGATTTTCATGTCCTGGTGGTAGGCGTGTGTAGACCTCGTACCCCGAACCACGTAATGCCTGGGATAATTTAAGAGCCCATCGGCTTCTATCCAGTCCCATAGCGATTGCCATGGCTTCGAACCGATCCAAAAACTGGTATATCTTCTCTTTACTTTCATCAAAGACCGCCAAGGGAAACTTCATGGCATGGTAACCATGTCCAATCATGTGAGTTGTCCCAGGTGAAGATGAACTTCCTTCTGCTGCATCTATTTCACCCTTAGTTTGTGTTTTGAGTTCTAGCTCTCTCATGCGGTATTCATGTTCCCTTATCTTGTTGGCTTCCTCTGCTTGCAACCTCTTGTTGTCCTGTTCCAGTCCCAGTCTCCTGACCCCCTGTTCCATTTCCAGTTTCTTGGCCTCCTGTTCCAGTTTCTTGGCCTCCTGTTCTATTTCCAGTTTCTTGGCCTCCTGTTCCATTTCCAGTTTCTTGGCCTCCTGTTCCAGTTTCTTGGCCTCCTGTTCCATTTCCAGTTTCTTGGCCTCCTGTTCCATTTCCAGTTTCTTGGCCTCCTGTTCCATTATTCTAAGCTCGAGCTCTGCCTTTCGATCTTCTCTTTCTGCTTGACGACGCTCTCTTTCTACCACTTGTATATACTTAGATAGGGCTTGTCCAGAAAACCCCATTGCTTCACCCCTTTCCCTCAATTCATCCATCTCTAGTTTATGAGTGGCCATGGTAACTGAAGGTAAGTCAGCAGGTTGAGTAAAGAGACCCTAAGGCAGTAAGTACGTACTACTTATCTCACTTAAATATATATATATATGTTAATATCTATATTTTTTATATGACATCACACAGTACCCCACAACAACTCTCACAACCTCACGAGCAGATATAGGATAAAGACTTATGTAGACGTGTGAAAGTGTGAACAGGTAAGTACTGTGTTTGAACACCTATCCACAATTATCCTGTCTAAATCTTTCTCACTGTACGGTCCACAACATTAAAGTACTGGCACCATATATCCCCTGGACAGGCTTCCATTAAAAGTCATCAATATCTATCCTTATAGGTATATCCCATTATGTAGGTATCAATATGCATGTACCCTGCTATGCAGTTACCTTTTAATGTACCTATATGCAGGTACCTCGATAGGAATGGTACCACTAAACATTGGCTGCTAACCAGCTATGCTACACCATTTTATGTGACTTGTTTTCCCGGGAGGAACGTGGAATGAACAAGCACACCTTATTACTTCTTCTTCTTTGGGATTCTTGACTGACTTCTGTCTACACTCCTCCCTTCTGTCTTCCCTTCCATATATCTATTCCTTTCTCTCTCTCTCTATTATTCCTCCATCACATACTCCGACAACAGTTTCCTTCAACAATAATAAAATATTTATTAATAAAAACTATGTCTGGTGTGTGTATGGACTGTGTAGGTGTAGTAGGTAGTGTATTCTATTGTTGGTGCAAGAATGAACTCGGAATGTCTAGTCTCTGTGTCACCTCTCGCCCCTTCACTCTGCCAAACCACAGAACATCACATAAAACAGGACAGGTCTCACCCTGGATGTTCCGTATGCTTGAGTCTGAAGGTAAATCCGTTATTGAACGAAACAAAACTGTTCACCACTGGATCACCGTAAAGTAATAATATTCCAGTAAGTCTATGACTTCGCCAGAGTCTGTTTCATGAAATTAGTAATCCAACACCGGAAAAACCACATCACCACAGTCCAGCATATTGTCTCTATCGACTAGTAATGTTCTGACTTGTCTATTGTTTCTTCACTATGAGTCTACAGTATAAACGTATGTAGTTTTATTTGGCTTTGCTTTCTGCAAACTTATCTTCCTTTTTCATTGTTACTTTGGTTATCTGGATATCCTTTGCTTCTTTTTCAAAGTTCATTTAAGGCTATATTTTATTTCGTCTCCCTATTTGACCCTGTCTATGTTCTTCCTTGGTTTATTGAGGTATTTGCTCTCCCCCAAATGAAATGCCTTGAGTTTATCAACCAAGCTTTTTTCTGTATACAAAACGTATGTGTCTATCTTCTCTGATATGTCAGGATGAGAATTGGAACCTGTGAGATGTATAGTAAATCAAGTGATATGCGTCTGCCACTTAATACTACTTATGTAAGTGTCCTTCTCCAGCCGTAATGAAAAGGCTTTCGAAGGATACACCGACATAAGACATATGAATTCACCAAAGTCTAAACTATTCACTAATAGAAAGCAATGGTAAACGCTATGCACACACATCTATTTCCCTATGCTTAAACTATTACGCCAAGGATATAATACCTTATATATTCACTTATCATCCTGGAATTGAAATACACTAGCGAATAAAACACTAATATCCCATATTCTTTCAACCATTACGGACGTGTATTTCTTTCCCCACTCAGGATGCATAGATAATTCAGCCCAGTTTGGAACACACACTAAACAGAAAACCCCGTTTCTACTATTTATATTGAGTGTCCAATCCTCCGTTATTGTTTGATGTTCATACCTCAACACTCGTCTCTTGACGTATCCTGCACATCAAAAGGCGGTGAAATCACGTAGTGGTTAGTTGCTCGTTTCTTTCCGTTGTTACGCTGTTTCCCTGAGTTCCCCTTACGCTAATACTTCAAAGCATCCGAACCCGTTGATCGCCTTCTCCGTTCATTTTTCCCCAACGCGATCTCCCCGTTTCCCGTGTCCGTCCGATCAGATCGTCAGGCAATGAACTCTGCGAACACCTGTATCCTATTTTTATATCCCTCGGTCAATGATCTTTAATTTATCCTCCTCTCAGAATGAAGTACACGATTGTTAACCCTCCTCCTACATTGTAGTTTTATATGTAAGTTATCAAGGAATCACTAAACTATCATCATTCTGTGACACAGACAGACAGACAGACAGAGAGAGAGAGAGAGAGAGAGAGAGAGAGAGAGAGAGAGAGAGAGAGAGAGAGAGAGAGAGTCAGGCAGGCATACAGTCAGAAAGCTCATCTTTATTCTTATCTCCGTTAAATCTCAGAGATTACGATAACCACACAAGAGTACAAAGGAGGGGAGTGGAGAGAGAGAGAGAGAGAGAGAGAGAGAGAGAGAGAGAGAGAGAGAGAGAGAGAGAGAGACAGACAGACTGACAGACAGACAGACAGACAGACAGACAGACAGACAGACAGACAGACAGACAGACAGACAGACAGACAGACAGACAGACAGACAGACAGACTGAAAGTTCATCTATATTCTTCATCGCATCTCATCTCATCTTGTTCCCTTTGTACCTTGCGGTGTCGATGTGAAGTATAAACAGCGGGAGAGTGTCCGTTTATGGGCTTCATGTATCGATATTCCCATGGACTCTGTTATTCCCTCCATTCATCGTTTACATGGTCGGCATCTTCCTCTGCTTCCATCTGGTTTGTACATCATTGCTTGTTGTTGTATACTGTTAGATGGTAACCTAGCTACCTGACAAAAACTATTTGACTTGCTGCCTTCTAATAAAATCTAGCTCTACTGTAACCCCCACTTTAGTTCTGATTTCTTCATTTGTGATCTTCTCGTTTCTTGATACATTGACTATTCTTCTCATAAATCTCATTTCTGTTGTTACGATTATTGTTTTATCATTGTCTGTCATTGCCCAGGTTTGGCAATGGTAGCATAGAGTTGGTACGAAGATTGTGTTGTAGAATGCTTTCTTAGTAGCTATTGATACATTTTTGTTCTTTAGTATTTGTGCCATTTGTCCAAATAGTTGGTTTGCCTTATTGCACCTATCTTCGATCTCATCTTCTGATTTGCCATTTGATGATATTATACTTCCTAGGTACTTGGAATGTGATATTGGAAGAACATCCAAGCTGCTTGATTATGCAGATGATATAGATATTATAGGGGAAAATGAACAAAAGACATTAGAAATATTGACTCACTTTAAGGAAAAAGCCCAACAGATGGGGCTGGTTATCAACCAAGATAAGACAGAATATATGATAATTTCAAGAGAAGGAATGGCTAAAAACTCTGGCCACATACAAATAGATAATATGACCATTAAAAGATCGGAAACATACAAATACCTGTGTACAATCTTCAACTGCTCCAACATCATAAGGGAAGAAATACAAACTAGAATCGATTCTGGAAATAAGATATACTATGCACTACAACATCTACTAAAATCAAATGCGCTATCTCGTAACACCATAATCACAATATACAAAACACTGATCAGACCAGTTGTGCTGTATGGCTCTGAAACCTGGAGTACAACGAAAGGAGACGAAGCCTTGTTACAAATCTTTGAGAATAAAGTTTTAAGACGCATCTTTGGACCCATTAGGGATACACAAAGTGGAGAGTGGAAAAGAAGAAGTAACAAAGACATTTATGATCTGTTTAAGTCCCCGCTAATCACTGGTATCATGAAGACTAATAGACTACAATGGCTGGGGCACATAGAAAGAATGGAAGATAATGGGGAAACAAAACTCGCTTACACTAAGGAAATAAATGACCGTAGACCCCGAGATAGACCAAGAAGATGGTGGAGAGATAATATATATACAGACCTACAAGCACTTGGAATCAACGACTGGCAAGAGAAGGTCAACCAGAGAAACGAATGGAGACGGATTGTATCTGCAGCAAAGAACCTCAATGGCTCGGAACGCTGAAGAAGAAGAAGAAGAAGAAGAAGAAGAAGAAGAAGAAGAAGAAGAAGAAGAAGAAGAAGAAGAAGAAGAAGAAGAAGAAGAAGAAGAAGAAGAAGAAGAAGAAGAAGAAGAAGAAGAAGAAGAAGAAGAAGAAGAAGAAGAAGAAGAAGAAAGAAGAAGAAGAAGAAGAAGAAGAAGAAGAAGAAGAAGAAGAAGAAGAAGAAGAAGAAGAAGAAGAAGAAGAAGAAGAAGAAGAAGAAGAAGAAGAAGAAGAAGAAGAAGAAGAAGAAGAAGAAGAAGAAGAAGAAGAAGAAGAAGAAGGTACTTGAAACTCTTTACTTGTTTCAAGGGATGTTCGTTTAGGTGAATGGTTGTTTGTTTCTTCTATGGTTATAGTCCTTACCTCTATTTTACTTGTGCTAATTTTCATGCCGGTCTCCCTGGCCAAGAGGTTAACGACATTGCTCGTAATCCCGTATATCAACGTGGAGAAAACAGCAGCTGCGAGAATCGGTAGCGGTTCGCGGCGCGCTGGTAACTTACGGGGGTATGTGAGCCGGTCATTCAGAAAGCAATGGCAAACTACTGAACGTAAAACCTGCCTAGTACATCAACAGTTGCTGAAAAATGCTGGTGTTGGCTGCAACGTCCTGTAAGGGATATGCAACATTTTAAAAAAAGTCAAGCTATGATCCTTACACATTTCGTTTAGAGTATTCATGTGGTCTTGTAATTAAGCTTCTGATTTTGCTATTAGTGCTTGATCGCCCTCAAATGGGAGTTCTTTAATTGTGTAATTTACCGATTGTTCTTCATCTGCGTTATTTTCGTCATGTGGTGTTCTTGCGGTCTCTGTTTGGCTGGATTCTTTACATATGTTGCCTATGTATGTTATGAACAAGAGAGGGGACAGGACACAATCTTGTCATACTCCAGATCTTTTGGTGAAGGGTTCTGAGTGTTCTCCAGTTGTTATTAATATGCACTCACTGTTGTTGTATAAGCTTCTACGTAGGTTTGTTAGATGTGTACTCACTCCATATGATTTAAGGAGTTTCCACAGCTTATTTCTATCTACTCCGCCAAATGCCTTTTCTTGGTCAAAAGGCTAAGTAGAGTGTTTCATTAAATTCGATTAATTTTTGTATAAGTTGTCTAAGAGCAAAAATGGCATCTGTGCATTCCTTTGTTTTTCCTAAATCCAAGCTGTGTTTCGCTTAGCTAGGGTTCTATAATAGTTTGTAATCTTTTCTCAAGAATTTTGCAAAATATGTTCCTAGTCTGACTCAAAAAAAAAAAAAAAAGGAAATGCCTCTGTATCGTGTGCAGTCGTTTTACTGCATTAATTTTTCCAGACTGAAATAATTATGGCGTTCTTCCAGTCTCGTGGTGTCTGTTGTTCTACCCAATCATGGTTGAATAGTCTATTTAGCCACGCTGTTCCTACATCTCTTGCAGCTTTAATTAGTTCGTTTGGTGTTTCGTCTTGTCTCGTTCAGTCCGTTTATACTCCTTAGTTTTTCTACGAACAATATGAAAATCCCCTGCCGGCTTGCTAAGCCATTGGCAGATTTATGGATAAAAAAGGGAGTCCGACCTCCCTGGCGATCCTGGGCCCCGTTGGCCCATGACCTCGCGGTCATGGTGTCCCGGTCTACACAGCGGGGTGGTGGGGTTTACTTGTGTAGTCTGCGGGTCATCGACAGGCTACCCATTTTCACTTTCCACCTCTCCTGGGAAAGACTAGCCGATCCTAATCCCGCTGACTGCAATGCCGGGCGCAGTCCACATTTTGTAGGCTCCGCTAAATCTAAGAGATTTCCATGTTCGCCTGTGGCTCGTACAGAGCTGGTTGGTCTGGCGGTCTGCAATGTGTGGCTTTGATTTATAAAATAACAGAAATATGACATGGGCTACCCCCGATACAGGGGTGGTTGATCAGACCTCTATCCTTCTCGAAGAAGATTATATTGTATTTTGGCGCTCATTCTCTTTAAACTCAATCGTAGTCAATACACACTACTTCTAGTCGTGCTGGACTGAATTTTGCGTATGTATTCGCTTTCCCTATTAACACTGTCCCTCGCCATCAGGCGAACCCACTCCGACTTCAGAGATACTTGTAATTTACGTCGCCAAGTCAAGGACGATAGGTCAACATTTTAGTCCAGCTATCCGGTGTAGAGGTTGAACGCTGATCTCGACATCAGCACACCGCATGTTTAAGAACATGCGTTCTTATCCATTCAGCCATGTTGACCTACAGAAGAAGATATAATCAATGCAGCACGGTCTTTGACGAGACTTCGACCGCTGGCGCGATGTTATAAACTGGGGAGTAAGCCTGCTCGGGCATGTCAGTGAGGACATCGAGGGATAGTGAGGGGATACCCTCCATCTCCTTATGGAACAGTGAGCAGGCATACTTTGGGATGGCCTCGGAGGACTGAGCACACATATGAATGTCTAATGTGCAGTGACGTCGTTCATTATAACATAACATAACATAACATAACATAACATAACATAAGATTGTCAGAGCCGGCTGAAAAACTCTGAGAAACCGCGTACACGATGCACAGTTTCAAAATCCGTCGACATTTGGAAATCGAATCGAACGGCCAGAATAGGCAGCAATTCCAGACTATACATCGACATGAGAAAACCTAGGCACAATTATATTTATAGCATGTCTAGGTCGGGTACCAGGAGTCTGGCCTACTACTAGGAGCGTGCATTGGGCAGTGGATGCGAAAGTGGCCTCTAGATATAGAGATTAGCTACGTATATGATAAATAAGCAGCCATGGACCAGCAGAAGGTGGTCATTGAGAGGAGGTGAGTTGGTGGGACAGCTATCTCTATAAAAGACATCAAACCTCCCTGACATGGCCATCGGTGGGTAAGAGACGCCATACTATAACCTCTCCTATCTGCTGTCTTTTATAGACAAAGTCTGGTGGAGTGCGTAAAACCATACACAAACTGACGGGAGTCAAGGCAAAAACCACCGTTGTATTTATCTCTTGCAAATCATGCTTAAAGAAAACTTCGATCCAGTCCGTGGCGAAGAGATTACGGACGCGAATCGTAATCCAGTAAACCCGGGTTCGAAACACAGCGGTGCTGGGTTTTTTTTTTCGAAAAAGGTATAGATGCCGGTCGTTCAGAATGCAATGGCAAACTACTGAATGTAAAACTTGCCCATGAATCACGAATAACCAAAATGCTGGGGTTGACTGCTACGTTGTGTGAAGGACATGCAATTAATCGTTTTTAACGACGTTAATGGGGATTAAAATGGAGTCACTTCGTCAGGTATGGAACATTATATGCTCACTTCCAGTCACGAACGGTGAAACGGTTAAGGTCTCTGGGTTTTTATGCTCGTGGCTACCGTGCATTCGCATTTTCCTCATGTTTGACTGGTAGTTGATGGTCCTATCGCCATGCTACTGAGGTGAGTGCGTGGCGCGACGCTGTGAGCTGTGAATTCCGTGTGAAATGCTTTTAAATCTGCCCGAGGTTGTGGAGCGTGAACTGCATGGTCAGAGTAATGGCGGCTGGCTATGTCCCAGAATTGACCGGTTTATGCGCCTTATGCAGAAATGTGTGGCTACTGGTCTTCTCGTTGACTGTCGCTTCCTTTGACGATGAACTGTGCTTTCACGGAGAGCTGTTGTTTTAGCATTCTGGAAACGGCATTATGTACAGTGTAATGTTTTTTTTAAACATCTGTCCGAGGTGTTGTGGCGTGAACTGTGCGCTCGAAAAATGTCGTAGCTGACTTGATAACATCTAGAAACGGAACAACAACATCTAGAAATATCTGCATGTATGGCGGCTGTCGTGTCGCAGAAGTGTCCGGCTTTTCTTGCCTTATGCAGAAATGTGTGGCTGCTGGTTTTCTAGTGTCTGCCGTTTCCTTTATTGATGAACTGTGTTTTCAGATGAGGACTTTTGTGTTGGCATTCTGGCTTCGGCATTATGCACAGTGAAATGTTTCTTTACATCTGTTTGAGGTTGTTTTGTTGCGTGAACTACATTTCGGTGACAAAATGGCGTGGCTGGCTAGAAAACATATAGAAACGGAACAACAACATCTAGAAACATCGAGACTTTGAAGGTGAACATATGGTTGGGAAAGTGACTTGCCAGTTCCATCAAGGATGATCTGTATGCTTCGTAGAGGACCTTAAAGGTGACATTCTGGTGGCGGCATTATGCACAGTGTGCCTGAGCGGGCCGTTGTTTGTCGAGACTCCTGTCTTTTCCACTTTTCACATGGGGCAGTGGGGAAAATTTTATGTGATATTCACTGGCACGGGAACGGAGCATAATGGGGAACGACCCTTTGCTGTAATGTTGGAACCGCGACTAATGACTAATGACATAGTGTGCTGAAGGCGATATACGATCGTCATCACACGACTGTATGGAAACTAAATGTTTAAAATTGCTTAAATATTAGTATATGGAATGTGATGAATTCTTATTCAACGTGGAAAGTTAGAAAACATCACGATTGAAATGATTAGAATGAATATCACGCCTCAAGGCAGTAATATGAAAATGTTTGTATGTTAAATATGAAGCCTTACAAGGAGTATTTTTGTGTAAGATAAAAGTACGCTGAGCTGACAGTAAAGTTTCATTGCCAAAGATGACCTGCACAAGAACGTCTGACGTACTAAATTTATATCGCTGGAGATGCAAAGACAGGTACAGCTATGTTAAGTAGTAATATCCTATTGAATTAATGCACATTCAACATTCATCACATCAATGTTGAAGTTGAAAGTGTGGCAAGGTTTGCGTCAATGCAACAAAGGACTGTTGAATCGCAGTCCAGGTCAGACTACGTCATGCTGGTTCAAATAAGTTAGTTGCATATCATTTGCAGTACGCTGCAGTCAACCTCAGCATTTTTTGGCTGTTTTTTATTTCTAGGCAAGTTTACGTTCAGTAGTTTGCAGCTGCTTTGTTTCATACCATTGTATGAAAACCAGCGCATGGCAGCCTGCTTTCAAATCGCCTGCATCTGTGTTTTGAACGCGGAATGCGGGATTGCGAATTGCATTCGTAACTCCTTCACCACAGCGCCCTTAGCATTGGTATGATCCTTAAATGTAAGGATTACTCTTTTCCCCTCAGCATTAACCTTATAATTATTACCTTACAGCCGGAAGAAGCAGCCATTCGGTAACACCGCATTTAATAGAATCCGGACATATTGCAGATGAAGAGAATGACAGTGGGATTTTCACTATTCATCATCATCATCATCATCATCATCATCATCATCATCATCATCATCATCCACTATTGTTGTCAAGCGTCGTGGGGAGGAATAGTTATCGCCACAGCACCCAATGGGTGGTACTAGCAATAATAAATTATGCATTTGTGTTCATTATTTGACACTTTATAATTATAAATTAGGACCTGTATACAGATTAAGCAGGCGTGTCTTTCATTCAAGCGTCTTATTTAAAATAGAAGAACATGTCACGGTAATAACTTCCACACTCAGTGTTTCTGTCTACCTGTTCGTCTGTCTGTCTGTCTGCCTGTCTTATATGTCTGCTATCTGTTCGTGATGTTCAAATCAAATAAGAAGATCTGGCATTTGTACGCTGTTCAATCATTGAGATTTACAGCTCCAATTAAACTTGAGCCCGTTCACACATACCCAAGGTTATACCCAGGTCGTTATTTAGGACACAGGGACTAGGGGACTAGATGACATTAGGCCCAGGCTGGGAATATTTCCTCCGCTGGTTCTTGGTATGGCGTTGTCAACAGACTCCAACACAGTGTCCAGAGAGACTACAAATGGAACGTGTCACATTGGACTTCTGTAAAACTTTTAATTTTTAAGACAGATGGCAATCGCGTTCTGGTCACTTCAGCCCTAAACAGAGCTTGCCTGTTTCAAACTGTGGTTAATGTCGAGGCTTTCCTCCCGCCCAGCATCTAAGTACCTGCTCCGAGAAGAGGTTGGGGGGAGGGGGCGGTGTTGCGTAACTTTTCTATCCCTCGTCAAGTCCAGAAAGTAGAGGATTTGCAGACCCGGCACTGAAACTTCACATGTATAGTTAGTTAGTTTTAAAAAGTCGCTTAAAAGTCGACAGAGTCGACTTCATTGCACCGGGTTTTATCCCACATGGCTCGATCTCTTTCCGCAGCGCGGAAAGCGTCGCACAAAGCACGAACTCCGTAGCTCTAGCGACGACCCACAGGAGTCTCCGAAAACATTCGCTCGTGAACCGAAGGACGCGGCCCGGAATCGAACCCACAACCTTCGGAGCCCGAGCCAAACGGCTTGACCACTTTGCCACGAACAGTAGTTAACAGCAGAAGGGGGGGGGGGCTGAGTGGTCTCGAGGTATGATATCCGCCTCGAGTGCTGGAGGTCCCGGGTTCAAGCCCCAGTAAGGGCCGGGATCTTTTCACGTGGACTTCTAGTAACAAAATATTACCTGGTCTCTGGGTAGTGAGATTGGACGCCAGTGTATTATATTGTTGTGCACGTGCAAAATCATTTGGCAGTTGGAAATCGAAAAAGAGTAAACTAACGGCGCTGCCCGGACAAAATTTTGAGTTAAAAATCTACCCAAAGTATTTCAGGATCCTCGCCGGTGCTAGGGTGTTCGTGCACTAACTGAGATTGTCCGGACTCAGACTTGAGTTAGGAGTAGAACGGAACACTTATGGGTTACACTCGTATGCCGTGATGTTGATCCGTCGACTAAACTAAACTAGTTTAGTTATCCACTCACCCTCGCTGCACATCGAACTTTTAGTCCGCAAGTACTCATATCCTCCTTATCAGTATCCCCGTCAGCGTGTAGCCACTGACGTCATCAGTTCACTATGTTCCGTGTTGTTTACTATTAATTTTTGGCTTCCCGCCAGGCGATATGATAGAACTTGGCCCTGTCTGCTTCCAAATCGCCTGCAGCTGTGTTTGGAACGTGATATGCGGGATTACTAACTGCATTCGTAACTGCCTACGCCACAGAGCCAGCTGTGCACATAAATCTAAGGTTATATCTAGGTCAATATTCAATAGCATCCAGTGTCTTGCCAGCTAACGTGGGCGATCATGCCTCTCCACAAATTACGATCTCCGTCGTCATGGATCAATTCGTGTGTTGACTCCATTCCGTGCCATAACACAAGACTGTCAATAATCTTTTCACGCTGTCTTCCTCTATCTCTCTTTCCGCAAATCTTTCCAGTTGTCACAACATGTTCCAGTTTTTGTCTTCTCATAACGTGGCCAAAAAACGATGATTGCCTCTTTCTGATGTTTGTGATAAGTTGTCTTTGCGACTCAGCTTCACTTAAAACTACCTGATTGCTCATTTTGGCTGTGCAATTAATTGTCAGCATTCTTCTATAAAACCACATCTCCGCGGCTTCCGGGGATTTTTTTCTAAGGTTATTTCCAGGTCATGATTCAGTATACAAGGACTATTTGCGATTAGTTCTCGGTTAGTAATGTTTCCTCCGCGTGTGTTAGGCATTTCCTTGTCAACGTGCTACAACACAATGCCCAGAGAGACTCTAGATGGAACATGTCAGATGAGAAACTAGTAACATAGCTATCGGTCATGCCATCTTAACAAGGCCCGAGTAGTGAAACTAGAACCAGCATCGCCATGGCAAAGGCAGCGTGTGATGAAAAACATACTCACAATAACATGCTGTCAACTGCAGCGACAAAACATAGTCTTACAATAATGGCACTGGCACCTTGCCGTCTTGAGAGAAGATAGTTTGTACAGGAGTTAAGCTTCTTCATAGCACACAGCCTGGGCTGTATTGTAGAGACCATGTGTTGCCCATGCTGCATGATCCCTCTCTCGGCATGTCTAGTTTACTCCAGGGGAAAGTTAACCCCAATACATTTGGGACAAGACAATATGCAGAAGCTGCCGGATCGGCATAGCAATGCTCTAACTTCTAACTGTCCGTCTGTCAGAGCTTCAATCCTACACCAGTTGCCGATCAAGGCTTAGGGTCTGGTCTGCCCTGCAATGACATTTAGTTTTAGATTGCATTTCCTCGCACCAGGGTAAGGCTTGTACCATCCCAATTGCGCTCCTCCGCCCGAAACCATTGGCACAATCTTACAATACTATGCAGAGCTCGTATAAACCTACTGCTCTATGTATATGAGACATGGAAGATAAGGAGAGTCGTCTCATCACAATCCTTTCTGCTAAAAGTGCAACAAATATCATGGGGGGGGGGGGGGGGGGGGGGGGAATATAAAAAATAAATAAATGAGGAAGTTCTTCCAGTAGTAGGTGCAAACTGTGTAGGTGGCTAATATGTTAAGAATAAAACTTATAAACTGACAAACTTAATGACAACTGGCAAACTTGATGGTAACAAAGAATGAGGAAAACGTTACAAGTAATTGTTTATGAAAGCTTGTTATGATTGCACAGACCAGCATCGCCTTACATAAACACTAAACTAAATACCTAGATGACTTCGTGTAATGGCATAATCGGTTGCAGAACACAGACATGATACGAGGCTAGTGATCGCGTGATCACGGCCAACAACAATCCGCGTTTGTAGACATGACACAAGATATGGTGACGGCGAATGGTCACGGCGACCTCAGCTAGTAATACTCCGCCGGAATAGTTGATGTTGCGGTGATAGTCTGCTAAACAGCTGAAATCGCTGTTCATGCACGCAAAGTGTGCTAGAAAACTTGGCCTAGTTTCCGTGCAATCGAAAACACTAATGTAATAATTTTTCTTCTGTTGTTGAACAAGAAAGCAGATGCTTTCTTTCTTTCTTTTTCTTCGTTTACCTATTTTTCTTCTGTTGTTGAACAAGAAAGCAGATTCTTTCTTTCTTTCTTTCTTTCTTTCTTTCTTTCTTTCTTTCTTTCTTTCTTTCTTTCTTCTTCGTTTATTCGAAATGTTTGTTTTAGACCTAATTGCGTTGTACCAGTTTACAGCAGAGCTGCGAAATTTTCACCTTCTGGCCGACACATCCTGCCGGTTCTGGCGTTTGTTGACCGGGTTAACCCTCCTGGGAAAGCAGATTTACTTACACAATTAGACGGATCTCAGCAGGAAAATAATTAAAGCACACCTTATGAAACGAAATCAGTTTTGTGGGGCTAAACTGACACGAGACCACCAAGATAACAAATGAAGAGGTGCTTATCGTCAACTTTCAAGATCAGGTCATTCTTTTTCGATTGCCAACAGGAAGCACCAGACTGACAAAAATAATCTACTTGATGTGTTCAAGATATGTTCTTTGGAACACTTTGTTCGTATGTGCTTGCGTGTTTGTGCGTGTGTGTGTGTTTGTGCGTTTGTGTGTGTGTGGGTGTGTGTGTATGTGTGTGTGTGTGTGTGTGGGGGGGGGGGGTTACTACCCTTGGCAGCTAATCACCTACTGTGGTCCTGATACTTAAATAATGCACGTAAACACGTACAGGATGTTTCCACCAGCACCAAGAAACTGCGCGGATGTGTCAGCGACTGGGACCAAACCACAGCTTGTGTCAGAGACATTTGATGTGGAGATATGAAATCTAAGGGGTATGGTGAACAACAACAACACACACACACAAACTGGGTCATTTTCTTTCTTTCTTTCTTTCCTTCTCTCTCTCTCTCTCTCTCTCTCTCTCTCTCTCTCTCTCTCTCTCTCTCTCTCTCTCTCTCTCTCTCTCTGTTCAGCTAACAACTATTAAAGACATATCTGAAGTAACAACTAGAATATACATATTTGAAGTGATAACTAGACAAGACAAGCTTGAAGTAACAACTAGGATAAACACGCTTAAAGAAACAACTAGGACAGACACGTTTCAAGAAACAACTAGAACAGACAAATCTGAAGTAACAAGAACAAACAAGTTTGAAATAATAACTAAAGTAGACTCCTTTGAAGTAACAATCTGAATATTTATTTGCAATAACAACAAGAATGGACCCGTTTGAAATAACAACAAGAACAGAGTTAGTAACAATGGTTAGTGACTGAGAGTCAAAGTTGTATGGTCATGTTGGGGTCTAACTCATTACAGCATGTTGAATCAGTTGGTACAGAACAGAGAGTATCAAATAACAACTTCCAGAAAAAGAATGGAGATCGAGGCTGCCACAACGGCCTGGAAAAGGTTGTCCAATTTTTCCTCTTACAAGGTCGTTGATTATTTCTTGCTCGGTACACTTCAGAAGGATCAAAATGGCTGGGTGTGGCTGTCACTTGTGGATATTTCAATAAGCTCCGGTACTTGTGTGGCATGTATTGCCCGAGTCAACAGTAAGCGGAAACCAGAGAGCTGATATGCTAGATTATAGCACATAAAAGTAAACGAACCATTTTTATAAGCCTGCAGACGTATTACACGTATGGTAAGTAAAGTAAAGTAAAGTAAAGTAAAGTAAAGTAAAGTACCCTTTTATATGCCATGAGACACATTAAGCATGTGATAAAGTAAAGTAAAGTAGAGTAAAGTACTATTCTATATGCCACGAGACACAACAAGCATGTGATCAAGTAAAGTATAGTAAAGTAAAGTAAGCTTTTATATGCCTTGAGATACATTAAGCATGTGATAAAGTAAAGTAAAATACGTTTTATATACTATGAGACGCATTAAGCATGTGATAAAGTAAAGTAAAGTAAAGTAAAGTAAAGTAAAGTAAAGTAAAGTAAAGTAAAGCACACTTTTATATACCACAAGACACATTAAGAATGTGATAAAGTAAATTAGAGTAAAGTAAAGTACTCTTTTAAATGCAATGGGACATTTCCAGGTACCATTGTAGCCTGAGTCGATCTAAGGGCCCAGGTCAATACAAACAAAAGTCACCTCAACGCGAATTCAAACCCATGGCAACCAGGCCGTCATGCAACTGTGGTAACCACTGCGCAACCACGGCTTCCCACTCAAACATAAGGGCGGTGATTATCTCGCGCCAACACATGCATAAAACCACCAAAGCATGCTTATATTGATTTAATAGTTTTGCGTCATCTTCGCGTACCTTACATTACAAGCTGTTGGTATATCAGGGGCGTGGTTTTTCCCGCTTGGATTTATATTTAGAAACCAAAACTACACAACTTGTTGCCAGTTCTCGGTAGAAAATAATGCTGTTTGTTTCAGTTATCTTGTTAGTCTTAATTTCTCCTACTGTATTTGTCGTGAAACGTGGCAGATTTGTTTCATTACAATAATTGTGACACAATATTATGGAACATAACATAATTGTGAGTGTATTTGTATATTTGTTCGTGTAATGTCGAGTCAGATCCGCAAAAGTAGGCCATAACACGTTGAATCTAAGGTCGAAGTCAGTTTTCTAGGGAAGTTTAACTGTAACTTAGTTAGTTAGTTAGTCTTTCCTCTTGAGCCTAAGGCGGCGCATAGGGCAGAATTCCCGACTCTCCATGCCTGGCGGTTCGCTGCTACCTGTTGTAGATCATGGATATTTACTTGGTCATTGAATGAGCCTTCTTTAACTTAATTTCTTTAACTTGTTTAACTTAATCTTTGCTAATAAATTGTTAGTTAAATAAGTATTCTTCATCTTAGTTTTTTGCTTCTCTTTCCAGTAGAATTCGTGGCAGCCAGTTATGCCCGGTTAAATAGTAATAATAAGCTTCATGGCATGCTCCTGTTCCATGGAAAACTGGTGCATGTATTATTAATTTGTTTGCGTTAAATGGGCCGTAGAAGAGGAAGTTATTTGTTAACGATCAGGTGTTGCAATCCCAGTAGGGCTTTATAAGGTCAGATATCTTGCACTTCGTGTGACTTAGCTTTACTAATATGTCAAATATCAAATCAAATAGCTTTACTAAAGGAAATCTATGCGGACGGAGGTAGATACAGCCGATGGGGAGTGACATGATAGTGTTTGGCCTTCACACATTCTAGGTCACTATGTTATGAGGTGAAGTGGCAAGTTTCCTTCACCGCCATCTATACTTTCCAGTAAATTGTGAAATACTGTCTGGTGCGAAGTCTAGCCTGGTCGACCCCAGAGCCGTACAGGTAAGTACAAATAATCATACTATTGCCGGGAATAACAGGCACTAACGACTATGTCGCCGTCGAAGGATAATAATAATTAATTTAATATATATCGCCAAATGTGATCCTCCCATTTAAACAGAAGGACAATATATCGCCATACTAGGGCCATCGTGTTATTTGTTTTGTTTCGTGGTATCTTAGGCATTTCATTGCTCAGTGAACCGAAATATACATTATAATATTTGTTCATTTGATTGTGTACCATGTTCTGGTCCAAACCAACCTTTTGTTTGACACTGAATTAGTTAACTTATAATCACTGTGGGAAGTTTAAGGGATTGGTGCCCAGCTGCAATCCTCACTGCCTTATATAATCTGCAAGTTTATGAATGTGTTTTATACAGACTTTATAAAGTTTTCCATCTTCTTTTCTTTGGAGAAAAGAAAATAAAACCTGCACATGCTTTCTAATACTAATAGCATCTTAGCTATTTAAATGATAACGTAGGAATTCTGTCCATATTCCATAGTTGTGGGTTCAAGTGGATGATAGAACTGCTAAAGATGACACCTTTTTTTTTAGGCTGTCTAGTTGCTCTTAAGTCGAACTACACTTGATCCTGCAGCTAGGCGTTGTCCTCATTCGGAGGTGACATATTCGAATCTCGATATGGTAATGATAGTTTTCAATTGCAATGTTGTCTAGTGTGTCCTCTAATATCTACTTCCTTCTTCTGCTTCCTATAAGCGTCAACCAATACGTGTTTAGAGATCTTACGGCTTCCACAATTGATATAAGTATCCATATTCTTCGAAACATCTTCTGAAGGAAAGCAGGGCACTTATGGGCAAACCCTGGGTGCTGTACAGTAATGCCAGATGACACATTCATGACAAATAAGCTGGCTAAATTAACATCCTTTACTTATTATAAACATTTAACTTGTTTGAACAGGTTGGGCGTACATCCAATTTGAGAGTTATTTGAGAACAGCGCACCCTCACCCCAGGCCAGACCCCTCATCCTACCTTGCCCAACATGGAATTCCTGCGGGGGCTACAAGAAGCTCTAGCCCATGGAATCTCAAGGGAAGAATACACTGACATATGGAACAAAGAAATGGAGCTGAAGCTTTGCAACAACCTAAAACAGAATGTTGTATCAAAAGGTATCTAAGACGGTTTGGTTTTTCTATAGTTAAGTGTTGTATCATTTAAAAGATTACAGAACAAGTGGGATGATGTGCTGGTGTACAAACAGGGCAGAGACTGGGCCAGTTTGGCGAAAGACTTACAGGTAGCAGTAAACAGGGTAGCGGAGTGGTGCAGGGACGCAGGGGCCATTATACACCCAGACAAGGCATCGGTTTGTGGTACTCCCTGGATAACCGGATCGTCAAGGCAGATGTCACATGTATTATGTTGAATGGATGTCCTCTTAGTCGAGAGAGTAAATTGAAATACTTGGGTATCACCTTTGACAGGTGTTTGTCTTTTAAGGATCATGTGGAGGCCTTGGTGGTGAAGGCTGGTAGGGGACTTAATGCATTGAGGGCTATGGCAGCAACCGGGGTAGATCAGAGGATGCTGTACATGCTCTTTCAGCAGTTAATAATTTCTGTCATTGAGTATGGTTTGGGGCTGCTGACAGTATCAAAGAGCCAGCTTGAAAGGTTGGAGCGCATACAGAATGCTGCCATGCGGTTAATCCTGGGGTGCACAAAGGACACACCAATTATATGCATGAGGCATATCCTGGCGCTACCAACAATGACGGATAGGCATAGGGTCCTTCAGGCCAAATGGTACCTGAGAGTTGCCGCAGATAGGGATCACCCGCTGCATGCAGCAATGGATATGGTCAAGGGTCATAGACTAAGACGAGGCAGGTCCTGGATGGCACAGGCGGAACTTTCTATACGTCAGGTGTGTGATCTAGAGACCATCAATCGTGAAAGAGAGTGCGTTGAAGGTCCAGGAAGACATCACGGACTGGCACAATGTAATAATAACACTGGGTCGTGAGTGCAGAGAATGGGCAGCGGGTCCGCACTGAGTTTGAAGTGCAACAGCTGATCCAGAGCAACACACATCAAGGTGACATAGTCATCTACACCGATGGGTCAGTGGTGAGAAACAGACGTAGTGGCTGGGGCTTTATTGCAAAGGCTAATGGACGAGTCTTGAAAAAGGAGAGTCTGGCATATGAGACTACGACCTCCAGCATGAGAATGGAGGTGGAGGCAGTAACAGCGGCATTCCGGTGGCTAGAGGAGACCACTGCAACACACGTTGTATTCATTACGGATTCAAAGAGTATGCTTAGTAAGGTGGAGAAAGGAATGTTTCGTGTGGAATGGCTCTCGTCGCTTCAGAGGTCACAGATTGTGAGAATTGTATGGATATTTTGCCCTGGCCATGCGGGTGTACGGGGGAATGAACAGGCTGATAGGCTAGCAGGGAATGCACCTCTTGGTGGTATCTTGCCTATGGACAAGGGGGAGGTGGTCGTGCGCTTGTGGGACCAGGTGGAGAAGGCGGAGGAACAGATTGAGAACCCATATGTGGAAAGAATGAGATTTGCGGGGGATCGGCAGGGGTTCTGGAAGAATCTCAAAACTGAGAGGGAAGACCAGGAGAACTTTTAATCAGATAGCGGTGGGAACGATTAGTAGTATGACTCTTCGCTGGCTGTTGAACGAGGGGACTGAGCACGTATGGGAATGTCCTGAATGCAGTGATGTCGGTTCTTAACTCAACTCAACTCAACTCAATTCAACTCAAGAACAAGTGGGAAATAACTGCAGAAGCAGAAAGATTTATGGAAAGAATACGAACATTCTGATTCAACTCTACATTGTGACAGAAGACTATTTTTAAATAGTTTTGCTAATCACAGAAGCTACTTTTAAAACAATATCAGAAACATTGTTGTTTAATTGTATAAATCTGTTATGTAAGCTATTAACACCAACAAATCAGTGGTCGTGTTGGCGAAGTTAATATGGAACTGTGTGATGTCATGATCCTGTCGGACGAGGGATCGAAGATTGGACTGATAACCTGTAAGTGAAGTTAAGATTGGCCACCTATTTCTCCAAGCCTATAGAATGTGATGGATCTATTACATCACAAATCCAAAACAAGAAACTGTTAGGGGGAGGGGATAGGAATAAATAAACCTTTTCGTGTTGCTATATATATATCCATCATGTGCCATGCCGGTAAGCGTGGGCCGTCATGATTCGCCATTTCACTTAATCACCAGAGTCGTGGATCAGCTCATTGTTCTTGTCTCGACCGTGCCACGTGGTCAAGCCATACAGGTATTTACTTCTCTGTCTTCCTCTTGATCTTGCCAGTTGTCACCAAGTTCTCTAATATGTATTTTTTTTTCATAACAAGTCCACCAATTTTGACTGTCTACGTCTAATTTCTGTAATCAGTTTACAATTTTCATTTGTTTCTGTCTGTCCATGGTATTCTTTGCATTCTCCTCAGAAACCACATTTCCACAGCCATCAAATGTTTTTTCAGCTTGACTGCTCATTGTCCACGCTTTACATACATACACAAGTACAGGCCAGTGGTGCCATTTTAACGCTTTTCGCACTAAATTTAGTGCTTTTTCAAATCATTTAGTGCCAAAATTTTGCATTTAGCGCGGCCGCTCTAATTTGGTGCTTCACAATTTTTTCTGGTGCTTTTTGGTGCTTTTTTTTTTGGTTGGTTAAATTTACTTTAAAAAATCATTTTGGGGACACTAAAAAGCCGAATTTGAACTGAAGCGAGGGAGTAAAACAGTCTTAGTACATTACCGTGCAATATTCAAGTAATTTAACTCCCTTTAATACGATTTAGTTGAAGTGGGTGACTGCAATGCGCAGGCAATATGCAATGCGTTAAAAGATTGTTTAAACAAGAATGAACTTGAGTTGCAAAGACTAGTTGCACTCGCCACTGACAATGCATCTATCATGACAGGTGTAAACAATGGAGTATTTTTGTGTGTGTGCATATTCTTTACAGGACATCGCTGTCAACACCAGCATCTTTCAGCTGTATGTTGATTTCTTGGCAAGATTACGCTCAGTAGTTTGCCATTGCTTTCTGAGCGGCCGGCTCACATACCCCGTAAGTTACCGATGCGATTCGAACCTCTGCTGATTTTCACCGTCATCACGTTACCGACGAGAGTATACGAGATTTCAGAGAAAAGTCATAACCTCTAAGCCACAAAGCCGGCAATGGAGTATATACAAAATTAAAATCTGTAGTTCCTCATCTGGTACTAGTTATGTGTGTATGTCATTCTCTTCAGCTGGCAGTGTCACAGGCTGCAGCTGCTTGTCTGCCCAGGAACATAGAGTTCATGATTAGAGAAACATAACTGGTTTTCTCCCTCAAGTCTTCGTCAAGCAAAGTACAGGGAGCTTTTTGCTTTATTAAATGATGGACAACATCCGCTGAAGGTTGTTCAATTAAGCCAGACACGATGGATGACCATTCAATCTGCCATTGTTAGAATATTGCAGCAGTGGGTCGAGCTCAGAACTCATTTTGATATAGCAAGACTCAGCGAGCGCTGTTATACAGCAGACCTTCTAAATTCTATGTTTAGCGACATAAAAAATTATGTGTATCTCATATTTCTCAAGCATATTCTTGTAGAAGTTCAAAGTGTGAATAAGAAATTCGAAGCAGATATACAGGATCCAACAAAACTACTCAGCAATCTTGTCCAACTTACTGATTCTGCTGGTTCAAAGATTGCTATTCCTGGGGAAAAAATAACAGAAAGTGATGCTATTCAAGATTATTTAGATCCTAATCCCAATCTAGGTTATGAGTTTGAGAAAGAAATAGCAGGCTACAAGTTTCCTGATGAGAAATAAATTCGTGGAAGGTGCATCCAGTTTTTAATAGAGCTGTTGACAGCTGCGATTACGTTTGCCCGATAACGTTCTAGTTTTGCAGTCCATGTCATGTCTTAGTGGAAGTGAATGTCTACAGCCAATGATGCCCTGTATATTGGATCTTGCTAAAATGTTTGTAGAAGATGCAGCTACTCTCACCCGCATCTATTTCCAGTGGAGAAAGCTTCATCATATGCAGTGGACACAGACCTCTGACATACTTGGACTGTGGGCAGAAATAGCCTCATACAGGGATGCCACCGGTGAAAATCCTTTCCAAGATCTTACAGATTTAGCTTTAACTGTGCTCATTTCACCTCATTCTAATGCGGACGTGGCGCGTATTTTCAGTCAGATGGGAATTATAAAATCAAAATTGCGGAATAGACTGAGCATAAAGTGTTTGACAGCTGTTTTGACTATTAGATATGGAATGAAAAGATATGGCAAATGCTGTCATGATTAAAACCTACCTAACGGTATTCTACGAAAAATGTGATCACAGGAATCATATACACGTTTCTTTCAATCATCCTCCGCATCCTCATCATCATTGCAAGAGCAAACACAGCAGGAAATAGCTACAGAAACTGAAGAGGAGTTGTCTGACTGGGATTTGGCAGATCTGGAATAAACTTCATTCTAATATTCAGTGATAATAATAAATTATAATGTGCTACTTTATAACATTTTGAATGAATACCGCCAGTGCTTGTTTTAGTGATTTCCCAAAAAGTATTATTGCAATTTAATGCTTTTTTTGGCTGGGGAGTAGTTATGATTGAGATTTGGCGGATCTGGAATAAACTTCATTGTAATATGAAGTGGTAATAATAAATTATAATGGGCTACCTTGTTATATTTATAATAAAAACAGTCGGTGCTTTATTTGGTGCTTTCCAAAAAATTTTGGTGCTTTTTAGGGTCGATTTTGGTGCTTTTTCATCAAAGGGAGATGGCAACACTGGTTCAGGCTCTATGTAGCACCTCAACACTCTTTTTCTCGTAGCAATTAACATCTTTTTACTGGTCAGTATAGTTTTCATCTTGCAAAAGGCTTCCTTCGCCATGGTGATTCTTGGCCTAATCTCTTCAAGGTATCTGCCAATAGTTATAATGACTGTTCCGAGATAATTGTACCGATTCACTTGTTTAAGAATATTCCCAATTATCTGTATATTACATTGTGGTATTTCTTCCTTTCCATTGACGACCGTAATCTGTGTCTTCTTACAATTTAATTCTAACCCTAGTTGTTCACTGTGTGCAACAACTGCATCAACTAAATGTTGCAGATCCTGCTCATTGTCTGCAATCAATTCTGTATCATCTGCATATCTAATGTTATTGATGTTTCTTCCTCCAATAATGATTCGTTTCAATCTTGTACATTTCTGAAAATATTTTCACTATACAGGGAAAACAGATCTGGAGATATTACACATCCCTGTCTCACACCTCTCTTAATAGGCTGATATTGACCTACTTCATTAACAGTTCTGATGGCAGCTTGTTATTTCCGATATATGGTGTTTACAAGTCTAAGGTCTTTCCCCATCAATAAGTAGATCTACAAGCACCTCTATCATGCTGACATGTCTTACTCTATGGAAAGCATATATGTAGTTAAATCAAAGATGTAGATCTTTATTTACTTCTATAGAACGTTCAATTACTGTTCTCAGCATGTACACAGCATTTACTGTACCCTTGCCTTCTACAAACCCACATCGTTGTCCTATTTCTGGTTGTATTTTCTTCCTAGATATTTGCATGATAATTCTTAGCAAAATCTTCATGATGTGACTCATTATACTAATTGTTCTCTGTTGATCACATTCTAAGGCTCCCGATCTCTTTGGGATTGCAGTAAATACAGAATTACATAATTCATGAGGTATATCTCTAGTATCATATATTGTGTTCAGCAATCTGGCGACTTGATCTATTCCATATTCTTCTAAAGCATTAATCATTTCTGTTGTGATGTTGTCAGAACTGGGGGTCTTGCCAGTTGTCATATGGTTAAGAGCATTCTGAACCCCCTTCTTCAAAATTAATGGTCCTTCATTATTATTTAGAATATCATACTGCTCTTCTTGGTTATCATCATAAAGGATTTTCACATAATCTGGCCATATATGTAAAATCTGATCTTGTTCTATTATGGCTTTGCCATCTTTTGCCTTTAGGCAACCAGCTGATTTAAGTGTTCTTTTATTAGTAAGCTCTTGAATTCTTTTGTGCATGAATTTGGTATTTTGACTGTTGTATTGTTCTTCAATTTCTATGCAATTTTTCTTAAGCCATGGTTCTTTTGCCTCCTTACATAATGTTCTGACTTTTCTATGAATTTCTTCAAGCTTGCTTGCTTGTATTCGCTGGCTGTGAACTCCAGCGTGAAGTCCTGTATGTCGGATGAAGACATCCTGTTGTCCAACATCAGTGTGATGTCATACAGGACCCGAGGTTTACATTGAGTATCCGTTGTCCCATGTCTGGCTTATTGGTGTGCAGACTGGTGGTTTCTCGCCGTGCAGGCAGATACTCTCCAACTTCGGAAGAATCAGCGATCCTACTACGTTGGCCAGGACCCCGAAGGGAGCTGTTGCCCTGGACGCACGACTAGGACGTGTTAGTAGGTCTTGGCCAGTAAAGAACCTGGCCTTGGTGCCTTGGAAACACCTCTGCTGCCCGAATTTATTTTTTCTTCATATTTGGCAGGATTATTTTTGTTGTGGTCTTCTTGTTTCCATTAGTTGTAAAATTTCTGCATTCATCCATTTCTTACGACTCACTTTCTTTAATTTTGGAATAGTTGTTTCTGCAGCGAAACTGATTGAATTCTTCAAAAACTTCTCATTGATCCTCCACATTTTTAAATAGGATCTCTAGATCAGACAGAATACCAAATATGTTCTTTACTTCTATGTTAAAATTATCTTGTGTTACCTTGTCATTTTTCAATGTACACAGATCATATTTAGTGTCTCCTGGTGAACACTTGACTGTCTTTATCTTTACCCTCAATGTTCCTGTAATCAATCTGTGATCACAGTAACAGTCGGCATTGGGAACTGTTTTTGCGATTGTTAACGCATTTCTAAACCTTCTAATCAGGATGTAATCAATCTGATTTCTAATTCTGCTATCATGACTCCTCCATGTCCATAATCTTCTAGGATTTTGTTTAAAACATGTATTTCCTACAATCATTTCCTGCTCTTTTACCCACTCTGCAAGTCTGTATCCTCTTTCGTTTTGCTCTCCCAAACCGTGGTTGCCTACTGGGCATCCATGCCTTGATTTCCCACTCTTGCATTGAAGTCACCCATTATATATCTACTCTGTTACAGTAAATTTGTTTATTGTATGCTGACCACGCACGCGTACCTTGGACAGTATAGAACACGATGTGTTGTCCTATATACCACATGTCCAATGCGTACATTTAAATGTACATTCTCTACCGGCAGCTGGCAAACGGTAGCAGAAGAATTGGACGTCCACTGTTATGATTCAGAGATAAGTTCAAATGAGGCATGAAAATGTTGCGGATAGACACTGCAATCTGGAGATAGACACTACAATGTGGGGATAAACACCACAATTCGTGTGATTGACACCACAATCTAACGCTAGACACCACAATCTGTGAATATACACCGCAGTCTGGGGATAGACACCACAATCTTTGACTAGACACCACAATCTTTGTGATTGACACCACAATCTGGGGATAGACACCACAAAAAAGTCGCTTAAAAGTCGACAGGGTCGACTTCATTGCACCGGGTTTTATCCCATATGACTCGGTCTCTTTCCGAAGCGCGGCACAAAGCACGAACTCATTTCATGGCACTTAGTCAGTTAATGAAATGGTCAGAGTGCTCGCGGAGCAGTCAGACTTGTGCAGAGTTATAATCACATTGAGCCGGGAGTGCAGGGAATGGCCAGCAGGGGTCACGGAAGTGGAAATCCAGCAACTAATTCAGGATAATGCTCGCCCGGGTGATGTGATTATCTACACAGATGGTTCGGTGTTGAAAGGTAGGAAAAGTGCCTGGGGGTTCTTAGCAAAAACTAATGGTCGACGTTTAGTGCAGGAGAGCCTGGCATATGATACCACCACATCTAGCTTAAGAATGGAGGTGGGGGGGGGGGTGTCAGTGCAGCTTTCCGCTGGATGGAGAATACGATACAAAAAAACATCTTGATTGTAACTGACTCAGAAATCATGCTGAGGAAGGTGAGGACAGGCAAACTTCGGGCAGAGTGGCTTGCTTCGCTTCGGAGGTCACGGGTGGCAAGCATCGCCTGGATATTTTCTCCGGGGCATGGCGGTGTGCTGGGGAATAAATGGGCGGACAGACTGGCTGGCTCGGCAAAACTTGGTGGAGTATTGATGCATGATAAGGCAGACGTTGTTGCGACCTTGTGAAAGCACGTGTACACCTCGGAGGAGCAAATGGATCACCATGGTCTGGCAAGAATGAGGCAGCGAGGAGTGACGAGGGGATCTGGCCGACGCTCGACGCTCAGAGGAAAGGCGAGACGGACATATCAGATTGCTACTGGTACTATTGGTGTTGGAACTCTTCGCTGGCTGCTGAGGATGGGGACGGAGCGCTTATGGGAATGCCCCGAATGCTGTGATGTCGGTTCCTAATCAATAAATCAATCAATCAATCATGAAATGACCATGTCTGGCGTGAAAACCACTAAAGAAGGTGATAAAAGGTACAATCCTTGGCAAATGGCCAGTAAGGACAACCAAGGTACAATACTTACCGGCTCCATGCCAAAGGAGTTATGCATGCAGTTCGTAATCCCGCATACTGCGTTTTCCAAACACTGCTGCGCGCAATTTGCCAGCAGACTGCCTTGCGTTGGGTTTTTACGAAATGGTATGGGTGCCGGTTGTTCAGAAATCAATGGCAAGCTACTGAAAGTAAACTTGCAAGGAGATCACAAACAGCAAAACAAGAATGCTGGTGTTGACTGTGACGTCCTGTAAAGGATATACAACTAACTTATTCGTTGACCAGACATGAATACACTTGTACATGCAGACGTATTCAACACTGAAGTATGTGACAGCAGACAGTCATCACTAGTCAACAAAACTGGCCAATCCTCGCTGGTCAGTTATGACTGGTCAGTCAGCATTGACCAATCGTCTTTGGTCAAGCATAACTGGTCAAGCATGACTGGTCAGGCATGACTGGTCAGGCATCACTGATCAATCATCATTGGTCAAACATAACTGGTCAAGCATGACTAATAAGCTTTCAAACCAGCATAGGAGGATGGATGATGGTTGAATACCAAAGGACATTTTACCTGGTGAATTACAGATGGGTAAGAGATCTCGGGGTCGGCCTCTACTACGATACAAAGATGTGTGTAAGCGGGACATGATTGATGCAGGCCTTGATAATGCACACTGGGAGCAAGTCGCTGCTGAACGTGTTGCATGGAGGGCAAATATCAGAAATGGAATAAAGACAAACGATAAAATGATTGCAGATAGGTCACACACTGAGTGCGTGAGACGTTAGATGGTGAGTGATGGTGAAAATGGCCATGTGTTCACATGCATCCATTGTGGACGAACATTTAGAGCGCGAACTGGTCTGATCAATCACATTGGCTACCGACATGGGTTGTAGTTAGTATGCATTTTTAAGGCCTATTTTGGCTCGAAATATTGGATGAAGAATGACTTGCGCGATGACTTGGATTAAAGTGAGGAAGAGTTGCGCAATTCGTCGACCTCACTCTCTCGCCTGAGTCCATCTGAGTCCAGTGGCAAGACAAGTCGAGACGATTGGAGACGAATACAGGTGCAGTGGATGACCAGGGCGCTCTACGTGCCTTGCCGTGCTCATTACGTTCCACAACGCTTTGCAGGTAAACGCCGTCTTGCCCGTTGAATCAGGAATGATTTCTTCCGCGCAGTCTGCCGAATCCTGTCTTCACATGCTGGGTAGGCATACCCTAGTTTACCTCTTGGTTTGACACGAAATCGGATACCCATGCCTGGTTTAGCCAGCCTCTCACAGCTGTTGCCCGGGTGGTGGCCGCTGTCGCATGCTGACAGCTACTATGAGCCACAGGCACGAGCTGGGTGTCAGACTTGGACCAGTGGGGGATGGGTCCTGAAAGGACATGAGAGCCATCCTTAGAAGCACAATATAACAACAAACTGTCGTCTGTCAAGACGGAAAAGTCCAAATGAATGAATTATGTACTTTCTGTCTTTTACTTTGTTACATTCTGACTTGTATATGTTAATTTACAGATGTAACTTCAGATGATATGAAGGGAGATGAGATGCTTGCTGCAAAAAACCCTACTATGCCACTTCTAAAACAGATAGCAGAAAAACAAAACTTGGTTCAGCACCAACAGAATGGGATCCAACAACAGCTAAAACACCTTCAGACCATGCATGTAACAGAGAAACAGGGGGTGCTGCAGCTGTTTGGTGAATTACAAAAAGGAATGTCTGAAAAGATTCAGGCCTTAGAAGCATCACTCGCTAAGCTGGAACTATCGTTTACAGAATGTGTGAAAAAAACTGTCCTTTCAGAAAGCCTAGGCATAGAAGAGAAGCTTTCTGTTAAGACAGAAACATTTTATAACCACATACTTGAAGAAATGAGAAAGGCAATTGGTGACAGAAAAACAGTTGACAAGGCTGCAAAAAACACGGTAATAGCTGATAAACAGTCGCAGATGTCTGAGGAAAATACAGCCAAAGATATAAAAACTAGATTTGACAAAGACCGTAACAATGATGCCTCAAGTGATCCAAGTGCGCACACTATTCGTTTCAACAACAGTGATGAGAAGCTAGAAGTACCTCTACTAGACACGCAAACAGATGCTTCCAGCGCTAGAAATGTTGGTTCCACATCAGACAATGAAAACCCTAATGTACTAAAAGATATACTACATTCTGAGTTAAGTAAATTTCTTGTGAATGTTCAGGAACTGTTGTTAAAGCCAATACGTCCTGATTATGTCAGCTGTCATATCATTGAAGGAATCAAGGAGCTCCTTCAGAGTGAAACAAACTTGAAATCTGAACAACTGGTGAAACAGTCTGCAGTAAGTGCTAATGTTCAGGCACGACTGTGTAAAGTGGAGACGTGCTTCAAGGATGACATTTCTAAGATTATGTCTATTCTTAAACTGAATGAACAGTCAAATGTTAAAATGAACTTAGTTTTAGAAGAATTTGAGAAGATTAAAAGTTTTCTTAGCAGTGAACTGCCATCAACAATTATGTCTCATCCTAAATGGGCATCAATGTTTGCGAATAGAAGTTATGTAAATGTTGGGGAAGCAACTTTAAGTGGATCTGGAACTAATACTGCTGTCAGAAATGATCAAGATGAATGCAGCCACATTGACAAACGTGGAAGAAATAAAAATGGGTGTACAGCTGGGGAGTCCGACAGTGACCAGGTGCATAGCATCATGCTAATGTTGTCAATATCTGCACTCATCCTGTTAACAGGCTACGATGCTAAAGTCAGCAAGAGAACTCCAAGAACTCTTCAACCACGTGAAACATCTGATGAACACACACAATCAGAAGCACGTGAAACTAAGCATAAAAGTGGATCACAAGAACAAACTGTTCTCGGAGATCTAACGGATGATCATATGCGATTCCTATTTGGAAAGCATAAACAAGCACGCTTTCTGTGTGAACTAAACTATTCTGAACTTTCTGCAGATGGGGAAATGTGTTATAAATTGAAGGACATTGATCCAGGTTATAAACTGCAGATAAAAGTATTCAAAGGTGACAACAAAAATCTAAATTTCTGGATACAGGCAATTTCTACCAAACTTGATGACAGTTTGCTTTGGCCTGCTGAATTTACCATAACCATAACATTAGTAAATACACGAGCCTTCGCTAGTTCTAAGCAACATCGTTGGCACACCTTTACCAAATCAAAAAGCTTGTTCAAACCATTTAAAATGACAGGCCATAGCAATTATATTCCCTTCTGTTTCTTTAGAGATGATGTTGTTAATAATTTTGTTTATGACGATATTCTTAGTTTTGAAATAATTGTTAAGCATGTTAGAGGAGAAGAGGACACACAAGAATCAGATTCAGAAGTGAGTGAATGAAAGTGGGTGAACTGATCGGGAAATTCCTATTTAGTAGAGTTATAGGATATTTATCTACTTCAGCAGATGTCTTTGGCTTGATTCAGATCAGAGAATAATACAGATTTGATTTCATCCAATAAGAACAGTGTATCTATGCCAAATATATAAGTGAAAACAAAATCAATCCATAGTCTAATCATGGATTGTAGCAGTACCCTGATGTAAGCATCAACATTTATTGTAAGCTGACTGTAATAATACTGAAATGAGGGTACCTGAATAAAAGCATTAACATTTCATAGTTAGCTAACTGTAATAATATTTCCAGGTGTAAAAGATCTGCTCGACTGTTCCCATCAATTAAATAAAAATTATAATTATACTGTCTTTGACAAGCTTACTGTAGAAGAGAGAGAAAACAGAAACAACTAGAAATATTTACTAAATAGTCACTATCTGCTTCTGTAGATCTTAACCAGTGTGATATTTGCTTTTATAATATTTTTGGTCACCATAATTTATACCAAAAATACAAAATAAACTATATTTTTCTTTACAATCTGGGAAATAAGACATTGGAAAAAACAACAACTAATCAACACATATTTTGTGATTGGATTTTAATATCTTCTCATGTTGATTTCCTTATTTCTTTTTCTATTTCATTTTTATTACCCACTGGACGACACACCCTGCATTAGTGATTGTATCATACCATTTTATTTCTCTATTTTCTTGGGTAACAGTTAAAGCATGTTTGTAATAAGTGGTTTAGTTGTTTTCCATGTTTTTGATCCATACAGCAGCACTGATTTAACATTAGAGGTAATTGTTCGGTCCTAAATTTAATTTCTTTTGTCTTCTACAAATTTTCCGATTCTATGAAAGCTCTTCTTACATCTTGCATTCTTATTTTAATATCTCTGTTTCCCTCTCATCTTTGCCTACATTTGTATGATATGTAAATATGTAAGATTCCACCTCTTGATATGAGGCTTCACCAAGGGAGACTGAGTTATATTCTGCTTGATTTATGTTCATCACCTTTGCCTCTCTCTTCTGAATGTTAAGTCCCAACTGCTGTGATTTCTCATTGTGTGTTTATTTGAATAACGAAGACACAAACAATAGATTGCAATCTATTGTTTGTGTCTTCGTTATTCAAATTCATTACGGGAAAACATTGTATTGAATTGTGTGTTTAATTTATTTTTCATCTGGTTTTGTGTCTGAAAATGGAGGACTATGTCATCAGCAAAATCCAGGTAATTAACCTGCTCCGTCGAGAAACCATTAAATTCCATTTCTGGTGGTAGGTTTTGTTGTCTTCATAACCCATTCTCTCCCGGTTCTTATTTAAAATATACTTTTTAGTTTTCTCTCATAAAGTTAATTTTCTCTCTCTGGTATACCACATGCCTTATCAGCTTCCAAAGAGATTACCTATTAACTATGTTAAAGATCTTTTCATAATAAAAATAAGTCAAATATAAAGTGATAAATTCATTTCAGTGTTTATTCTATCATTATGCCTAATGTGGTTATCAGTTCAATGTATGATCAATTTGGACATACGGCTATCGGTTCCTCTCTTAGATGTTTATAAAAGGCATTTCTTAATCTCTCCAGAATGATCTTGCTTAATATTTTCCTAGGAACTGACAATAACATTATTCCTTTATAATAAGGGTCCCCTTTCTTTGGCAGCTTCAACAGGCATGCCTCTCTCCAGTCTGCTGTTATTGCTTGAGTCACCCAGACTCTGCTAAATAATTTGTACAGTAATTCACCTGAAGTGTTTATACTGGCTTTAATAGCTTCTGCTCGGATACCATCTGGACCAGCAGCTTTCCCATTCTATTGGAGTTTTATAGCATTTCTAATAATACTAATAGCTTCTGCAAATGGTTTTCACAGCTAATTTCCAGCTCAACAACGGGTGGCTGGATATATGGGAGTGGGTGGTATGTTTGAACTGGTCTATTCAGAACTTCCTCAAAGTATTCAACACATTTATTTATTTGATCGCTACTGTTAGTAAGAAGTTTCCCATTACTATTTTTGGTTACTTATATTTCCCTTATATTTTCCTTGTGGTGCTGCAGCGGTCTCTGAAGTTTCCTTTCGTTGCGGCTACTTTACCTCTTCAGCTAGGCCATCTAAATATTATCTTTTAACTACTAAAATTCCCGTCTTTATATTTAACATGGACTCCTTTCCCCAAGGACTTCTATACACATACAAAGATTTTACTGGAAGGCCCCACTATACGGCGCTTCGGTATACGTCGTTTCGCTATAACGTCATTGTCACATAGGGGACTAACTTCACTTTACGTCGCTACGTTTCGCCATAACGTCGTTGTCACATAGGGGACTAACTTCACTTTACGTCGCTACGTTTCGCCATAACGTCGTTTTGAGGCTGGGACAATTCATGCAGGTGCTGACAAAATCAAAGAGGGTGCTAAATACATAACCCCTTTGAGTGCTTCCAAGATCACGCATACCAGAAGTATTCTTATGGAGAACATGGAAGCGCTATTGGCCGTCTGGAACCAACGGAATATACCTGTGAGCATGATGGTTATCCAAGAGAAAGCAAAGTGTCTCTATGAAGATCTAGCTAAGAAATCACATAAATAGACACACATAGTATTATTTGGCGCTCACATAAGAAGAATAAGGAAATAAAGATTAGAAGACGCACTAGACAACATACAATTTGAAAGCTATAGCTATAGTTACCGACCGGGATCGAACCTGTCGCCTCCAAATGACGACGGCGCCTCGCTGCAGGAACAAGTGTACTTCGACGCACGACCAACTAGACACTCTAATCAGTTTACGAGTTTCATTTTTTCTTTTAGGACTTGGTCATTGGTTTTTCTGTCTATCCATGGTATTCTTTGCATTCTCCTCAGAAACCACATTTCCGCAATCATCAGATGTTATTTTTTAGCTTGTTTGCTCATTGTCCACGCTTTACATCCATAAAAAAGTACAGGTTCTATGTAGCACCTCAACACTCTTTTTCTCGTTGTAATTGACATCTTTTTATAAGTCAGTATGTTTTTCATCTTGCAAAAGGCTACCTTCGCCATAGCAATTCTTGTTCTAATCTCTTCAAGGCATCTCCCATCAGATGTGATGACTGTTCCGAGATAAAAGAATATTCCCATTTACTTGTTTATTACATTGTGGTATTTCCTTCGTCCTAGTGACGACCATAATCTGTGTCTTTTTACAATTCACTTCAAACCCTAGTTATTCATCAACCGCATCGACTAAATGTTGCCGAACCTGCTCATTGTTTGCAGTCAATACTGTATCAACTACATATCTAATATTATTGATGTTTCGTCCCCCAGTGATAATTCTTTTCATATCTTCTCTATTTCTGAAAATATTTTCACTGTACAGGGGAAAAAGACCTAGAGACATTACACATCCCTGTCTCTCTTAATAGGCTGATATTGACCTACTTCATCATCAATTCTGATGGCAGCTTGTTGTTTCCAATATATGTTTTTTACAAGTCTAAGGTCTTACCCATCAATTTGTAGATCTGCAAGCATCTTTATCATGTTGACATATCTTACTCTATCAAAAACCTTTGTGTAGTCAATAAAGCAAAGACGCAGATCTTTATTTGCTTCTATAGAACTTTTAATTACTGTTCTCAGCATATACACAGCATTTACTGTACCCTTGCATTCTACAAACCCACATTGTTCTTCTCCTATTTCAGGTTGTATTTTCTTCTTAACTCTTTACATGATAATTCTTAGCAAAAGCTGTGTGATATGACTGATTATACTAATTGTTCGATGTTGATCACATTCCAAGGCTCCTTATTTCTTGCATACTCACCTCACTGACTAACTTTTGCGGGAGCTGGTATTTATTAATATTAGATACCGTGACAATAAACTGTTGATTAGTTTCTTGATTTTTTATTTATCCCACAATATATTGATTTCTATGTTTATAAAATGTTATGTATCGTGTGAGTCTTAGTTTAATTTTACTGATCAGCAGTTTGTGATATAAATCTACATCTGCACCTCTACAAATTTAACATTATGTAGAAATGATCAAAATGTCTTATTAATAGATATAATCAATTTGATTATCTGTATTAAGGTCGTGTGATATGTATGTGACTTTATGTATTTGTGTTTGTAGAAGAACAATTCTTCCTGTGATATATTGATTGTGCAAACATTGGTAAATAATTTTATCTTTTCATTCATCACCCTTGTCATTGCTTCTCTGTGATCTCTACATAACCTGTGTTAACCAATCATACCTTGGCATTCAGGTCAACCATCAACATTTTTATATTGATATTTATTTGATTACCCCAAGTACTTTGAAGTTTGATGCAACATTCCTCCTTCACGGACTTTTCCTGCTCATTTGCTGGTGCATAACAATGGATAGTATTAATGTTTACTTTCTTTTCTGTTATTCTAAATGTTGCTATTATTATTCTATAACTCACTGATTCCCACTCTATTGGTGCCTTATCTGCCTCTTTAGATACCATTTAGGCCACTCCTTCACTATGAGGAGCATTTTCTTCTGTCTGGCCTGAAAACAATCACTTCAGAAACCTGCTCCTGTGTTGCAATTGTGTTCAGAAGCTTTGTCCTTGCTCCATTCATTCTTATTTTGCTCTAATTTTATATTTCATTCCGCTTACCACTTGAGCTGTCTTTCCTAATTCAAACATAGTTCTAACATTGCAGACGTCATTTCTGGAGATTTTCTTTGATAAAAGGAGGTAAGAATATTCAAATATTTGTTAGTTTTCTTCTATAAAGTAACAACATCTGGAACAAAGTTTTAATGTTCATGTATTTAGTAAGAGTGTACAGAGAATTTACAAACTGCCAGTTGAAATCACAATGATTGTACAGAGAATTTACACACTGCCAGTTGAAATCAGAATGATGGTACAGAGAATTTACACACTGCCAGTTGAAATCAGAATGATTGTACAGAAAGTTTACAAACAAACTGCCAGATGAAATCAGAATGAATTCATTGCACCACACATAGATAACACTAGTCAACAACCAAAATGTACCAGATATAAACATATCTGATCCCAACTAATTTTGGTGTGCTGAAAACGAACATGACACTTAAAAATGTTAACTGGCTCTAATTTTCAAGATATACGCTACTAGTTTATTTAATTACGGTCGATTTATATATATGATACAACTGTTGCGGTGACTTAAAAGTGGCCGCTCTTTTGCTTGGACTACAGGGTGGATACACCAATTACTGTTGCTTTCTCTGCGAGTGGGATAGCTGCGCATGGATTGATCATTACATCAGATGACATTGGTCAATGAGGCAGTCATTGCAGCCTGGTAGTAAGAGCGTTGAAAACCCAGCACTTGTCGACACCAGCAAGATTGTGTTGCCACTCTTGCACATTAAGCTGGGTCTTATGAAAAACTTTGTTAAGGTAATGGAGAAAACAGATGAGGTTTTCAAATATCTCATCTGAACATTTCCAAGACTGGGTGAAACTAACATAAGAGAGGGAGTATTTGTTGGTCCACAAATGCGAAAACTTCTTCATTATGATGAGTTTCTTTGCGTGTTACATGGGAAGGAAAAAGCAGCATGGTTAGCATTTAAGTTAGTGGTGGACGATTTTCTTGGAAACAATAGATCTGATAATTATAATGAAATTGTAGAAAATCTCCTTCTGAAGTATAAGAGTCGTGGCTGCAATATGTCTGTAAAAATTCTCTTTCTGGATTCTCATCTGAATTTCTTTACGTCAAACTGTATAAAATAGTATACATGTGAGGGCTGTTGGTTTGTAGAGACTCCTGTCTGTTCCACTTTTCACATGTGGCAGTGAAGAGCATTTTGTGTGATATTCACTGGGACAGGAACGGAGTATAATGTGACGACCCTATGCTGTGAAGTTGGGACCGCGACTAACTGAAAGACTAAACTGTGGTGGTGTCAGTGATGAGCGTGGTGAACGATTTCACCAGGACATTGTGCTATGGAGACAAGGTATCAAGGCATTTAGGGTCTTTCAATGATTGCTGATTAGTGTTGGACTGTGACAAGTGACACCACATCGACTGACAACAAGAAGCATGCTAAGAGAGCTCGAACAGCGACTGAATAATGACGGATTGGGTTCAAATGTGCCTTTTTATAACATTACATGTGAATCTTAAATAATGTTTTTATTTTTTCTATAATTTTATGTTGAAATAACAATTAATTGAGTATATAACCACAATTTGTATAATGCTAAAGTTGAAAGACTAAATGTTCACACCAGAGAATTAAACAAGCATGCATTATTTGTATTACTGTAATGTAATTTCATCATTAAAAATAAACTACAGCCAATTGATCAATTTCAATATGATTTTTGAAATCAGCATGTCAAAATCAATAAGAAATGGTGTATTTAAATTCTGATACAAATAACTTTTGAACATTAACTAGTGTAATAAACCATCTTCTTCTTCTTCATTTTTTTTTTTGGCCCTTTAAAGTGTTTGTTTGCAAATGGTACATCATCCTGTGCCTCTAGGAATAAAGTTGTTTAAAATATCTTATTTTTGATCGGGTGCCTGGTCTGGGGTAGACACTGATGATCATGACTCCCCAATCCTCATCTCTGTCATGTGATATTTTAATGAAGTCATCTCTGTCATGTGATATTTTAATGAAGTCATCTCTGTCATGTGATATTTTAATGAAGTTGTTGCTTATATTATTATTAGTTGCTTAGCTGATGTTTGTGAAAAGTCATAACTATATTATCTTTAAATGGATTCAAATGCAGCTTTTCAGTTAGATTAAGATGCTACACCTCTGAGACACTTTGGCCTTCAGTTGCACATATCCATTCTTGCAACATTCCCAGCTGTAATTATAAAGTTGCCCATGAGTATACATGTTGGTACATGAGCAAACCTAACAAAAAATACCAACGTCCATTTTTAGTAGCTCATACAATTTGCATAATTTGATTGCAGTTTTTATTTAAACATAGGTCACATAATTTATTTCATATTGTGGAATTTTCACGTTTGCATATTTATGATTTTATAGAAAAATTCCAAGGAGAGTAATAGAGACGTTTTGAAAGAAACCAGTACGGTTACTTATATCAAAACTAGATGAATCCATATTCTGTCGCTGTGTCATAATGGGGTAATTCTCTTTTATGTTGTAACAACAGGGTAGTTGGAGCTGAGGAAAGACAGGGGAAGACTAGTCAGAAGATTAACAACTTGACATGGAGTAGTAGTAGTAATGTGGTGGTGGCAGTTTTAGTAGTAGTGGTGATGGTAGTAGTAGTAGTATTTGTACCAAACTATCCTGTCCCACCATTATGGGTTAATAATTGGAATAGTGTCTAATTGTTATTTCAGTTAATAATATGATCAATGGCAAATGGCACAGTCAATAAGAAGTCCCACTGGGTGGCAGAAATGGATTTTTTTTCCTGACCCGTATTCCCCAGGATTTGGTCCAGCTTAGTAAAATCAACACCAGAAAGATTGGGAGCTGATCAACTCAATCTTAGTACATGGCCTAGTATTGTGAAGACCTAACCAATCACCCTTCTATAGCAATTCCTGCCAGGTGACATCCATCTATAGCAATTCCTGCCAGATGACATCCAGAAAATGTCCTGGGAAGTAAAAGTGGCTGGCAAGATAGTGACCACATCACCCATCAGTAACCACATCACCCATCAGTGACCACATCACCCATCAGTGACCACATCACCCATCAGTAACCACATCACCCATCAGTGACCACATCACCCATCAGTGACCACATTTAGTTTACATTTGTTAGAAGAGCTGCAGTAACCTAGTGGTTGGCGTGCTTGTCTGCTGGGTCTGGGTTCAATTCTCAGCCTTGGCAAGATTATTTTTTTCAACCACTATGACTCTGGGTGCGACTCAGCCTCATAAATTAGATATCATACAACTGCCTGAATTTGTTTAGGAATTGTTAGGGAAGGAGTGGTGTCATAGAAGGGAACTGGATACCCCTCCCCATCATGTCGTGGCCAAGAATATGTAAAGGTTTACCAGTTTACAACCCAGGGGCAGTATACACCTCCATGCCATGGGGTATTGGTGATCATCTGTCTATAGCCTTCTGTCTCTTGTATGTTGAATGTATTGCATAGAGACATGATATGCGAGACATCCATAAAGAAGGTAGCTTGCCATTGCTTTCCTTCTTGGGAGTGACCATACTGGTCAGTGACCGTAGCCATTGTCTCTATAAAGAGATGCTCTGCCTGCGGTAGCAAAATTTGAGACCATAACCAGCGACTGTCTGCCGGCTGTTCCCCAGGACTGACTTTATCTTTTCTTAAAACATTTGTTAGAACCTACAATGGAGGTAAGAGAGCTCTTGAATTGTAGCCATAAACAATAGATAGCACAATGTGTTTCCTTGAATTCATAATTTCTGCTACACATTCCTCTCACTATATCTATTATGTACACTAACATTATGCCTTTCTCTCATTTCTTTGTCTGTTTGAAATAACGCTAGATCTGTCTTGATGTTCTGTGTGGTCTTCTTTACAGTCTTAAGTGTTAACATCAAATTTCCTATTACCGGAATATGACCACAAGGCAGTCTGCTCCTGTGTCTAATTATTGCTCCTGTTAAACCACTTCTAAATCTTTTTGGAATCGATATGTAGTCATTTTAATTCAGAAAATAATCCCAAAGACTTGTCCAAGTCAATAATCATTGAGGATATTTGAACCAGGTGTTACGGATTATCACATTGTGATATTACATCCACGCTATTAATCTGTTACCTCGCTTTCACCTACGTCATAGCCACCAGTCAGGCCACTCTTTTTGTTTCATTGCCTTCTTTTGAAGTGAGGGATCTGCAATGGCATAGCAGCTAGGCAATCACCTACCGACTTGGTGGTAATGAGTTCAAATCTGCACTAAGGTGGCAGTTTAAAATTATCCTGGCATCTCAGAATTCCAGGCTGGGATACTAACATGTATCTTGACATTGATAATCTTATATTATCAACGTCAAGATTCATGCTAGTATCCCAGCCTGGGATTCTGAGATAAATAGCACTTTTTTTCTTTTCTTTTCAATGTTCTAATATTTTCATCTTTCCATTCTTCTCATCCCGTTCTTATACCTTAATGTAAGTCACTGTAGTGTCTTCCCCAAGTTTATATGTTGCTTTTTCTGTATGCATCTGTTTGCTGATGAAGGCTAGTCGCCACAACATCCTATTTTGTTCCATACTTGTGTTCTTTAAAGCTGTATTACTTTGTATTATTTTATATTGTTTACATTTAAACACAATTCCACTAATTTTATTCAGCCTAAAATGGGCAGCACTGAAGTTCCTGAGTATCACTGCTAATATGAAATTCTTACAATGGTCCAATGCCATGTCTAACTCATTATAACATATTTCTAATCTTCTTTTGTGCTATCTACTGTTGGTGCTTATGCCTGTATTGGTTATACTGATATCCAGAAATATGTCATGGAGTTGCACTAATAAGCCTGCGAGACGATCCAAATGTCATCAACTGTTTTTGCACTCTGTTGATCTAACATTATACCAACTCATAGTTTGCATTCTTTTAAATGAAAGTAAGCATTATTTTACAGGCACTCGAATATGGGAAAGGATAATAAACTGATATGTATACACACCACATATTATTTACTTTTCTTTTTCTCTCTCAAGAGAGAGAGAGAGAGAGAGAGAGAGAGAGAGAGAGAGAGAGAGAGAGAGAGAGAGAGAGAGAGAGAGAGAGAGAGAGAGAGTCATAAAAACACAATACAATATTGAGAATGTAGCATGTTTGATATATTTAAAAAATCATACCTGGGTTATAATATAACGAAAGACTGGACACTCTTAACAATCATATTGACTGTCAGTTGTGTCACTCTAACAATCATATTGACTGTCAGCTGTGTCACTCTAACAATCATATTGACTGTCAGTTGTGGTGCTTTAACAATCATATTGACTGTCAGTTGTGTCACTCTAAAATTCATATTGACTGTCAGCTGTGATGCTCTAACAATCATATTAACTGTCAGCTGTGGTGCTCTAACAATCATATTGACTGTCAGTTGTGTCACTCTAACATTCATATTGACCTTCAGCTGTGGTGCTCTAACAATCATACTGACTGTCAGTTGTGTCACTCTAACATTCATATTGACTCAGTTGTGTCACTCTAACATTCATATTGACTGTCAGCTGTGGTGCTCTAACAATCATATTGACTGTCAGTTGTGTCACTCTAACATTCATATTGACTGTCAGTTGTGTTACTCTAACATTCATATTGACTGTCAGTTGTGTTACTCTAACATTCATATTGACTGTTAGTTGTGTCACTCTAACAATCATATTGACTGTCAGTTGTGTCACTCTAACATTCATATTGACTGTCAGTTGTGGTGCTCTAACAATCATATTCACTATCAGCTGATTCACAATACAATTATTGAAGGTTCTAGATTACAAGAGTCAACTGAATCGTGTTTATGTTGTCAAAATCTGCATGAGAATAACAGACAGGGCTAGTGAATGTAGTGTCACAATCCCAACATACAGAGTTTAGCGACAGGCAATGTAGGAGCAGATTACTTTGTGTTGATTTTCACAATGTTATGAGTGTCTGTTGTTCAGAAAGCAATAACAAACTGCCGATCATAAAAGTTTTCGTCGGTTTCGGATTTCGCTGATTGTCTTCGGACGGATTATCGACGATAACCAAGATTTGACTGTATTACAATAATGGCTTAAAAACAAGAGTACAATCCCTTGATAGTGTGCATGCAGAACAGCATATTGTGACAGCATGAGTGTCTGTTGTTCAGAAAGCAATAACAAACTGCCGATCATAAAAGTTTTCGTCGGTTTCGGATTTCGCTGATTGTCTTCGGACGGATTATCGACGATAACCGAGATTTGACTGTATTACAATAATGGCTTAAAAACAAGAGTACAATCCCTTGATAGTGTGCATGCAGAACAGCATATTGTGCCTATTCAGTGAAGCAATGAAACTGACACCAACAGCAGCATGTAAAATAATTATGCATGTAGAACCTCTTGAAATTCAGACCAATACATCTGACAAAGACATACATGAAAAAAGAAAAAAAGAATGAACAAAAACCACCTAATATATAGCTTGTTAACACTTGGTCATGATAAAACAGACAAACTGGCACAAAAGTAGCTGTCAGTCAGAAACACGTTGGAAGAAAGCTTTCGGGGAACATTTTAAAAAGTCTTAAAAGTCGAGAGGATCGACTTCATTGCACCTGGTTTTATCCCATTTGGCTCTGTCTCTTTCCGCAGGGTGGCCTGCTGAAAGCATCGCATAAAGCACAAATTCTGTAGCTCCAGCGATGACTCCCAGGAGTCTACAAGAAAATGCACTTATGAACTGAAAGACGTAGCCCAGAATCGAATCCACAACCTTTGGAGAGCGAGGCAAACGGCTTGACCACTTCACCATGGAGACTCCCAGGGAACATTTTCTGAGTCATTACAGTAGGTCAAAATCAGGTTTGCCCAAAAGATGTTGTCAAACTCTCACTTACTCTTGAAGGGCTAAAAGACAACTATTTAATCTTTTTGCTGTGATTTGACTGAAAGACGTATAGAAGTCCACCCCACATGGGTATAATCACGAGAAATACAGCTGGTGACCTTCACGTCTGTTCAGTATTATGCCAGCTGTATTTACAAATAACTGTGTGTAAACGCTTAAGATATTTTCTTTTTATTACTTTTGTTCCACTTAGATAAATATGTAACATTTATCTTATCCTAATGATCTATGACAGTAGTGAGACAAAAAGTACAAAGCATAGTAATAAGTCTCTATATAGCCAAACAAACAATAAGAACCATACACAGAGAACCCTGTCTGCGTAAATAGACTCCTGGAGACACTGGAAGTACATTATCCATCTACAAGCAAGTTCTAGAATATGAATTACGCATATCCTTTACAGGGTGTTGCCATCAACCCAACCCCAGGACAGGTTGATTTTACATTCAGAAGTTTGCCATTCTTTTCTGAACGAGAGGTCAATATATATATACAAATTATCATGCAAAGAGTGAGGAAGAAAATACAACCTGAAATAGGGGAAGAACAATGTGAGGTTGTTCAAGGAAAGGGTAAGTTGATTCCCTTAATTTTAACCGACCATTTTAACACATGCTTATCAGTGGTGAGAAACAGACATAGTGGTTGGGGTTTCAATGCGAAGGCTAATGGACGATTCTTGAAAAAGGAGAGTCTGGCATATGTGACTACGACCTCCAGCATGAGAATGGAGGTGGAAGCAGTAACAGCGGCATCCCGTTGGTTAGAGGAGACTACTGCAACACACATTTTATTAATTCTGGTTAAGGAGTATGCTTAGTAAGGTGGAGAAAGGAATGTTTCATGTGGAATGGCTCACCTCACTTCAGAGGTCACGGATTGTGAGAATTGTATGGATTTTTTGCCCTGTGCGGGAGTGCAAGGGAATGAACAGGCTCATATGCTGGCAGGGAATGCACCTCTTGGTGGTCGATTATCTATGGACAAGCTTTTGGGACCAGGTGGAGAAGGCGCGGGAACAAATTGAGAACCCGTATGTGGAAAGAATGAGATTGCAGGGGATTGGCAGGGGTTCTGGAACTGAGAGGTAAAATCAGGAAAACTTTCAATCAGATAGTGGTGGGAATGATTAGTAGTGTGACTCTTTGCTGGCTGTTGAATGAGGGGATGGGGCGCATATAAGAATGTCTTTAGTGCAATGATGTCAGTTCTTAGCTCAACTCAACTCAACTTTAACACATGCTTATGAAACTGTTGAACAACACCTTTTTCAATGTCCTGCACTTGCAGATATGAAGGAACTATAACTCCGACTAAAACCAGATTTCTTTGTTTTGTGTGTTCGCTCCCTTGGATCTCAAGCATAATCCATACACGCGCTGCTACTTATAGTGGACTGGATTGAATTGTTCATGTGGATGAGCTTTTCTCATTACCAATGTCCCTCGCCATTAGATGAACCCACTCTGACTTCAGATGTACTTGTAATTTATACCGCCAAGCCAAGGATGAGAAGTCAACATTTTAGTCCAACTGACCAGTGTAGAAGTTGAACCCCTACCTCAGCAGCAGCACACCAGGATGTTTAAAACGAGCGCTCTTATCCATTCCACCGTGCTAACATCCACTAAGCCTGATAAAAGGAGCAGTTATTACGGAACAAAGCAATGGCTAAAAGATCACAACATGGCTTAGGGCCAAAGAATGACATCTCAAATGCTACTGGTTTGGTAACAACAACTGAATAATAAAAACATGGAGTTTCTTCCAATTCTTTTAAAACAGTTAATTTACTAAATGAGTTCATTGATAACAATTGTCATGGAAGTAATATACTTCAGTAAAATATATTCTGCATGTTAAAGCATGCTTACTATTAATCTCTATATAACAAAAAAGTTGTTAATGGAAAGAATAAAGAATAGTTATTATCAGACAATCAAGTGTACACCAATAAAGAACTCAAATGCTACAATATTAAATGTTCCTAACATTAATTCTTTCTCCTACTGTATATATTTGTATTTTTTTCTTAGAATAGTCTAAAGAGGTTATTGCTGGGTAATTATTATGCTATAAATACTGTGTTTCCTCAAAATTAAGACGTACTCTTATAATAAGCCCTAGCATGATTTTTCAGGATGCTTTTAATATAAGACCTACCCCTAAAATAAGCCCTAGTTAAGATTGTCAGACATCCCCCTAAAATAAGCACTAGTGCATTTTTTGAAGATAAAATTAATATAGGACCCGGTCTTATTTTCGGGGAAGCACGGTATGTAATAATTATATAATTATGATTGAGTTGAGTTGAGCTAAGAACTGACATCACTGCACTCAGGACATTTCCCATACACGTTCTGTCACCTCGTTCAAAAGCCAGCAAAGATTCATACTATTATTCGTTCCCACCGCTATAAATAATAATTATTAAAACAAGTAGGTATCAGATCAAACAGATTCTGCACTGACCAGATAGCAAGTCAGACTACCAACTCTGCATTGAAGGTTGTTTGTAATATATCTCCAGTGCCTTCTTTAATGCATCTTCATGGTTTACTTGTTCAGGCTTCCTCCAGTCCATCCCTTGAAATAGTCTACCCACATGTAACAGTCTTCCTCATGCATGCTTCCCCTGCACTCTTCCCTCCAGCACCCTTTAAAGTGGAGCTGTCTCTTTATATAGTGTCTTGTCTGAATGTAATTTTTCATTTAGCAATGTTTTCTTAAATCTCAGTTTCTGTAATACTTCTTTGCATATTTTCCACTCTTGCCATGATATTCTTGTATTTGTCTATGTAACCCCATTTCAAGAGCTGAAATTTAATTCTCACATTGTTTATGTATTGTCCATGTTTCTGCACCATAGAAAAATGAACAGTAATTCTATATCTTTCTTCTTTTTCTGCTTCTTCAGCACGTGATAATCTCACATTTTCAAAACAGATACAAAACAGAATAAGAATTTTTGACATCATGCGAATAAGTCAAGTGGCAATTTTATTACCCTTGGTGAAACATCAAATATAAAATCATACATATTTTGCTTGACAGCAAGACTGGAGTAACAGAGATACTGACATAAGAATATCAAAGATAAAGGGAGCTATTATGCGTTAGGGAATACGATAAATTCAATATACACTACACTCATGTCAAATACAGAATACTCAACTCTAATGTCAAATTGCCGGCCTCACTGGCCAAGGGGTTAAACGACTTTCTCCACAATCCCGTTTATCCACATAGGGTAACGCAGCACGCGAGAATTGGAAGCGGTTCTCACCGCGTTGGTAACTTACAGAATAATTGAGCCGGACGCTCAGAAAGCAATGGAAAACTACTGAGCGTAATCTTGCCAAGAAATCATTGACAGCGGTAAAATGCTGGTGTTGACAGCGATGTCCTGTAAAGGATATGCAGAGGAAAAAAATGTCAAATTAGGGAGCTGAGATAATGGCTAGCATGCCTGCCTGCTTGTCCAGTGGTCAGGTTTTGGTATCCTCATCAAAACTGATTTTTAAAGCCAATATGGGCTCCTATGTTGGGCAAGCCTAAAGTGGGTATTAGAAAATGTCCGGAGAGGTCAAGGTGGGAGGACCACAATGAGCGTCTTCTTCTTCTTCTTCATTCCGAGCCATTGAAGTTCTTTGCTGCAGATACAAGCCGTCTCCATTCGTCTCTCTGGTTGACCTTCTCTTGCCAGTCGCTGATTCCAAGTGCTTGTAATTCTGTATGTATATTATTTCTCCACCGTTTTCTTGGTCTACCTCTGGGTCTACGGTCATTTATTTCCTGAGTGTAAGCGAGTTTTGTTTCCCTATTATCTTCCATTCTTTCTATATGCCCCAGCCATTGCAGTCTATTAGCCCTCATGATACCAGTGATTAATGGGGACTTAAACAGATCATAAATGTCTTTGTTCCTTCTTCTTTTCCACTGTCCACTTTGTGTATCCCTAATGGGTCCAAAGATGCATCTTAAGACTTTGTTCTCAAAGGTTTGTAACAAGGCTTCGTCTCCTTTAGTTGTATTCAGTTTTCAAAGCCATACAGCACAACTGGTCTAATCAGTGTTTTGTATATTGTGATCTTGGTGTTACGAGATAGCACATTTGATTTAAGCAGATATTGTAGTGCATAGTATATCTTATTTCCAGAGTTTATTCTAGCTTGTATTTCTTCCCTTATTTTGTTGGAGCAGTTGAAGATTGTACCCAGGTATTTGTATGTTTCCGTTCTTTTAATGGTCATATTATCTATTTGTTTGTGGCCAGAGTTTTTAGCCGTTCCTTCTCTTGAAATTACCATATATAGAGCTTGTATCACATGCCTAACAGGCCATGTAAAAGGGTTCTTTAATTTGTTCATATCAAACTAGTATTGTTGTCTGCATTAAAAACCTGGACAACAAAAAACCTTACTAAAAATTACAAACATTCATTAACAAATATCTGCACAAACAGAAGGACTAAGATTTGCTCACATTAGCATATTCTTTGCAGAACATTGCTCTCATCATGCCCTGTTGGATAGATGCTTGATCTTTTACCATTTCCTCTACCTTATGCATATTCATGTCTAGAATTACCTGAATCTAGTAATTACGAGCTGACTGACCATTGCCTTGTCTTCCAGGAACCATCCCTTCCTGACTGACCCTTGCCTTGTCTTCCAGGAACCATCCCCTCCTGACTGACCCTTGCCTTGTCTTCCAGGAACCATCCCTTCCTGACTGACCCTTGCCTTGTCTTCCAGGAACCATCCCTTCCTGACTGACCCTTGCCTTGTCTTCCAGGAACCATCCCTTCCTGACTGACCCTTGCCTTGTCTTCCAGGAACCATCCCTTCCTGACTGACCCTTGCCTTGTCTTCCACGAACCATCCCCTCTTGACTGACCCTAGCCTTGTCTTCCAGGAACCATCCCTTCTATCAGTGTTCTTTCTAAACAACTGTAATGTTTAACATGGTCAAAGTATTTCAGTTTCTAAGACATGATGTTTACAAGCCAGTTTCCTTTTATGTTCAGATCTTGTAGAAAGTCAGCAATGTTCTTCTTCTTGGTCCAGGATGTTCTAAGAACGTTTCTGTAACATTTAAACTTAAAATCCCAGATTTTCTTTGCTGATGGCAAGATGTGGAAGTTGCATGTTTTCAACACTTTGAGCAACACATAGATAGGTTTGATTGCTTGGATTTGTGCAGGCCTGTTTGGATAACTTTATGGGCTGAAGTTTTTATTTCAAAATAAGAACTGTGGTATATTCCCCCTTGATCCTAGGGTATTATGGATGTTTTGCTCTGCAGGAGAATGGGTGGGCTGATGGGTTGGCAGGGAATGTACCTCTTGGTGGTAGGTTGCCTATGGACAAGGGAGAGGTAGTCGAGCACTTATGGGACCGGCTTGTGGGTGGAGAAGGCAGGGAACAGATTGAGAGCCTGTGTGTGGAAAGTGTTTTATTGTGGGGGGTTGGCAGGGGTTCTGGAAGAATCTCAAAACTGAGAGGGAAGACAAGAAGAACTTCCAATCAGATAGCAGTGGGAATGATTAGCAGCATGACTCTTCACTGGCTGTTGAACGAGGGGATGGAGGAGCGCGTATTGGAATGTCCAGAGTGCAGTGATGTCAGTTCTTAGTTCAACTCAACCTGGAGTATTGAATAGAATGGATCATATCTGTGTTCTTGTCTCAATCATGCTATGTGGCCAAAGTCATCCCTATATTCTCACTTTGTGTTTAACTTGTTCTTTTCCCATCAAGCTTGCCAGTTATCACTAAAAATTCTAGTTTATCTCCCCTCATAATGTGCCTAAAATCTTGTATCCAGAGCAGTAAATAATAATAATCACAATTATCAACATCATCATCCAGTGCCTTGCCGGGTGGCGTGGGCAGTCATGCCTCTCCACAAACTGCAATCTCTGACGGCATGAATCAATTCGTGTGTTGACTCCCTTCCATGCCATGACACAAGACTGTCAAGAATCTTCTCCAGCTGTCTTCCTCTATCTCTCTTTCCACAAATCTTTCTGGTTGTCACGTACATGTTAAAGTCTTTGTTTTCTCATAACGTGGCCAAAAACCAATGGCTGCTTATTTCTGATGTTTGTGATAAGGTTTCTTTGTGACTTAGCTTCCCTCAAAATGTCCAGATTGCTCATTTTGGCTGTCCAATTAATTTTCAGCATTCTTCAATAAAACCACATCTCCAAGGTTTCTAGGAATTTGTTTGCCTCTTTATTAATTGTCCAGGATTCGCAGCCTATGTTAAAATTGATTTTATGTAACACGCAAGAACTCTCTAACTTTCAGAGACAATGACTTATTACACAAAAAAGTTCTTTATTTGATAGAATGCAGTGTTTGTTTGTCCTATTCTGTTATTTATCTCAGTGATGCATTTTCCATCTGATGTTATAACAATAACAAAAATGTCAGTATGTATATATACATATAAGTTTAATCTTGTTCTTATAGTCCATGGTGTGTGACATTGGTGATCAACGTTCCTCCATGCCATGTCAAACTGTCCAGCATGTTCTCTCTTGGTCTCCCCATACCTTCCCATTGCGATGACATACTCCAGATCTCCTCTTCTCATGACATGCCCAAAGAATGTAGACTGTCTTCTTCTGATGTGAGGTACAAATTCTCTTTGCGTGTCAACTTCTTTCAAGATATCTTCATTGGTCTTTATATTCCTCAATGGTGTTCTCATTAATCTTCTATAAAACCACATTTCCGCAGTTTCCACATAACTTCTCATGTGTCTGCTAATTGTCTATGATTTGCTTCTGTACATATGGACTGGACATATAAACTACATTAACTATATTAAACAAGACATTAAAAAATAAAATACATAGTTATAATAATTTGGTAAGCTTTGTTTCAACAGCCTATGTCTTCTATCCAAACAAGATCATTTATAATTTATATTTCCAATATTACGTCATGAATATAACAACACCAACCTGTATTTGTGCTGTAAAGAAAACAAACAAACTTCACTATGATTAAGTGAAACATACTGAATCAACATATGTAGAAATAGTATTGCTACCAATAAAACAACCAAACTGTAGAGGAATGGTATCAAATCAATGCAGGATATCATCATAATGCAAGTCAGCTAAATACATCACACAATCAAAAGTTAAAAAATGTGTTTAGTGTATTTCAAAAGGAAAATGTATAACCACATTCAGCTCCAGTTGGGTTACAAAAAAAATTCCTTGGAGTCAAAACAGGTACATGTTATCAAATTTTAAACAAAGAAGCCATAAAGAATAGCTTGCACGATTTATTGCCAGACATATTTCAATGCATCTCATCAGGTTATATATCATATGAAGTGAATTAATGAATTTCACGTTGGCTGAAATACTTCAAGATGTTATTGAACTCTGCAGTATGCACTTGAGATGCAGCAAAATATGCCCAGAAATAAATCATGCAAACTGTTGTATGTGGCATCTGTGTTTAAGGGAATATATGGTTTTGATGAAAGTTGATGAAATAAATAAAAAAAAGAGGCAAGTGAAATACTTTGGCCATGTAAAAAGACATAATTATTATAAAACCCATACTGGAGGGCAAGGTTGAGGGCAAGCAAGCAAGAAGTAGACAACGATACAAGTGGGAAGATAACAACAAGAGATTGACGAACATCAATGTGACAGAATGCACAGTGAGACAGACAGTGTTGGAGATCCATTGCAGAAAAACCTTCATTGTGGAAAGGGCACCTGATTGATCGATTGATGGTTTTGAAGTTTAAATTCCATGGATAGTTATTATAATAATAAAAGTCAACTAAATATGTCATACCAGTGATAGTCAATGCTTGTGTCCTTAAGGGGGGCAAGAATAGCACCAATGTAACCCACCATGCATATCATAAAAGGTGACAAAGAAGGGTGGCATGACACTGTCTACCTCATCCCATAGAACACTTTAGCTACAAAATAAATCTAATCTGGATCAAGTCTATAACATGCTTGACGTAGGTTAATAGAAAGCCTATGCAGCAATGAAGGATGAAAGGAAGAAGAAGAATAAGACGAAGTGATAGTAAAAGGCGTTCATAATTTTCAAACAAAAACAAGTTTAGCAATAGTTAATTTCATTACCGTTTTTTTCAAAGTAAAAAAAAAAGGCACACAATATCAGTCAAGCTTCTGTCAAGGCACTGTCTTGAACAATAATACTAACATTGTTCCATGCTGTCTTAGACATATTAGCCTAAAATCAACAGCACTGCAAGTGTGAAACTAAATGTGTTATGTGTATAACATACTGAAAGTATTCCTGTATTTTTAACTGATTGAATTGCAACAATGTTAACATCCACATCCTGATGAATTAGCTTCATTGGTGAGCCTGGCTTGGTTAGAGTTTTGATTATTTGATTGTCTCCCAATCATTTTTTGAGCTGGAAATGAAAAAGTCAAAATCATTCTGGTAACTGAATGTGTATTATTATACTAGCTGTTTGAAACAATAGTAGATGTTACAAAAGGTGATAATAAATGTTAATAAAACTAAAGGGCACTCTTCCGAATTCCGGTCCCAAATAGTTCTGCAGTGAATAAGTGATTAGGGTTAGGGTTAGGGTTAGTTATATAAAATTATTCACTGCAGAACTATTTGGGACCGGAATTCGGAAGAGTGCCAAACTAAAGAAACAAAATGTCTATGGCCAAACTATGAGACTGCACACAGAACTAAACACTTCAAGTGAATTAAATAAATCACTTCAACCAGAGCAAACCGCTTCAACTGACATAAATCACTTCAAGCAAAGTAAACCACTTCGACTGAAATAAATCACTTCAAGCAATGCAAAATAAACTATTTCACATTGAGCAAATTCTTCATATGGGAAATTCACGCAAAGCAAATTACTTCAAATAATTTTAAACATATCATAAAAACAAAAAAGAAATCTCATCTAAAATAAACCACATCACACAGCAAATCACTTTAAATACAACAAACCACAGCACACAGAACACACCTCTTCACACAAATCAACACACATTACACAGAGCAAATCCCCTCACACAAATTAATACACATTACACAAGGCAATCCACTTCACACAAACCAACACACATTACACAGGGCAATCCACTTCACACAAATCAACACACATTACACAGGGCAATCCACTTCACACAATCCAACACATATTACACAGGGCAATCCACTTCACACAAACCAACAAACATTACACAGCCATGGTAGAGCAGTGGTTAACTCATTTGCAACTGGCCTGGTTGTCATGTGTTCAGGTCCTCCTGAAGGTAGGAATATTTAAAATCACCTAGGCTCCCAGGTCAACCCAGTCTAAAATGGGTGCCAGGAAATGACCTAGCAGGTAACCTAGCCAGTGATATTGACCACAACACCCATTAAATATCAACTGATTTATAAAAATCTAGGGCTCGCATCAATCATCCAATAAGCCTCAAGGCATGAAAAAGGGTCCTTTACTCTCTTAACACATTTCAAACAAATGTAAACTATTTGTCTCCCTAGGATAATCAACAGGTAGAGACTTTTATAAAATATGCCTTTAATTTAAATAGGTAAGTGCTACACAACAGAATGCTGCCTGTGGCATCACTGGTGTGATATATTCACATGGAAATCAAAAGATTATTAGTAGCATTTCTTACCAATCATCATGAACATTTCATTGACTGCATGGCCGGTTTTCGCTGAACATTCTGCAAAAATTAGCCCGTTTTCTTCAGCAAAGACTCTTGCATCCTGCAGTAACAAGTTGTAGCCAATAAAACATTATTTATGCCATCTAATATGTTATCTAATACCATCTTCTTTTCTATTCTATAGACACCAATCAATACTTATTAATTATGTATCTGTCACTATAATGGCTGCATTAGTGTACAGCTGGTTAATTAATTCTGCCACAGAATCTGGCAGCTTTAATTTGGCAGGTAAATGATTTTAATTTTGTTCAAGTATGAGTTATAAATATCGGGGCCCATAAGGAAAGTAAAGATCAGAAACTCAGAAACATTGTTTCCTGCAGTAAAAAGTGACAAAGGAGGTTTGGTACAAGACTGGCTAGCTCATCCAGATAAACACTTTACATGTAAAACATGTAACCAATATATTATACGAGGCGGAGTCAATAAGTAAGTCACAAATGGCTGTAGAAAAATAACTAAATATGATAACTCGAAACCAGTTTATTTTTATACATACATTGTCCCTTTATTTCTCAACATAATTTCCACCAACATTGATGCACTTATCCCATCGTTTTATCAGTCCTCTCAAACCGTATGCATAGAACTACGTGCTCTGTTTTCTAAACCACATTTTCACTTCACATTCAACTTCGGCGTCATTCGCGAAATGTCTCCTGCCAAGGTGGGTTTTCAGTGGACCAAAAAGGTGGAAATCGCTAGGGGCTAATCGGGGCTGTAAGGTTCCAGAACTTCCCAATTTAGTTGGTTAATTTTTCTCCTGAGTTAATCAAGCCGTATGTGGTCTGGCATTGTCATGAAGAAGCAACACTCCTCTAGTCAGCAGACCTGGACGTTTTCTTCGAATTGCATCATGAAGCATCGATAGAACTTCACAGTATGATTCAGAATTCACATTGTCGCCTTTCGTCTTGAAATTAGTTAAAAACACTCCTTGACAATCCCAGAACACTGTCAGCATAACCTTCCCTGTTGATGACGTAACCTTGAATTTTTGGACACATGGCGAAGAAAGATGTTTCCATTGCATTGAAGCACGCTTTGATTCGGACTGGTAGTGATGCACCCATGATTTGTCCTCAGTACAGTAACAGTCAGCATGTCTTCTCCTTCATCTTCGTATGGACAGAGATGATGCAAGGACAGGTCAAATCGGTTCATTTTGTGTTCCTCCTTCAATTGTCTGGGCACAAACCTTGAGCACACCTTCTTAAATTTCATTCAATCATGCATTATGTTGTATGCTGAACCATGTGAGCACTCTATTGCAGATGCTACAGAGTCTATTGTTACTCGCCTGTCACCTCTAATAATCTCCTCCACCCGCTGCATGGATGCTTCTGTTGCAATCTCAATAGGACGACCAGATCGGATTTCATCAACAATTTTAGAGCGTCCTTAAGAAAATTTTTCAACCCAGCTATGCACCATTTAACGGGACAAACATTTGTCAGCATAAACAGGAAGCATTTCCTAATGAATGTCCTTTGCAGGCAGTCCTTTTGCCCACAAAAACGCACAACAGCAAGTTGCTCTTTGGTTTTACACTCCACAAGTACAGTCACCAGTTTGTTTATGTGCTGCACATGTGCATGAGACACCTAGCGCCACCTGACTGGGAATATAAAGTTCAATGTTGCTATCACCTAATGAAACCTGTAGAAGACACCAAATATATTTACCTGCCATCTCACAGAACTGCGGGACTTACTTATTGACTCGCCCTCGTATCTAAGTACAAATGTACATATTCTCCATTCTGTTTTCATTTTCCTTTTGTATTTGTTTTATTTTTCAGCACCTTTATCTTGCTCAGGTGAAGGGGTAATGAATGTAATTTATAATCCGGCATACCGCGTTAAAAACACAGCTGCAGGTGATTTGGACGCAAACTGCTTTGCGTTGGTTTCGATACAATGGTATGAGTGCCGGTCATTCAGAAAGCAATGGCAAACTACTGAACATAAACTTGCCCAGGAATCACAAACAGCCAAAAAATGCTGGGGTTAACTGCTACGTCCTGTAAAGGATATACAACTAAATTGTATTATCTTGCTCTGCCTTACATATTTTTGTTTCTTGAACTAAGAGCTGTTTTATTTGTCTCTGAAACACTCGGGTTATTTAATTGTGATATTTCAGATTTCCAACTAAGAATTCTTGTTTCTTGTATGTGTGTCTTCTTTTCATCAAGCTTTCTAGTTACATTCTGTGTTTATTCATTCTTCAGTGACACTTTGGCAGTAGCCACCACCTTTTCTGAATACCTTATAAGGACCAAGTTTGACAATAACAAAGTAGTACAGGAGACCATGTGTGTAACTATTATTAAACTACTTTGCACTCAGCTAGACACAAAAGCATCTCATGGCAACAGCTATAACATGGCCTACCTCAGTTTGTACCGCTCGATGCTCTGAAGCAAGATCCAGTTTGTTGCCTGCTAGCACAATCAGAATGTTGCCTGTGGTCTGCTGTCTCAGCTCCTCTATCCATGACACTGCCCGGTCAAATGTGTTCTGCAAATGATGACACAAATGAGGAAAATTAACATACTTTTTGTTTATTCCTGCCAAGCAGCAACCAGCCACAAATAACATTTTGTTTGTCTTACAGTAAACATCAAAGAGAAAAGGGGAAAGGGAGAAGATGCAGATGAAGACCAAGAGAGAAGATGCTGGAAGATGCTGGACAGTGTGACATCAGTATCAGAAATGATTGGCAGTACAAGAGACAAAAGGCAATGGATGGGCATGATCGTCACATTGCACAGATGATAAGAACAGTCAGCGTTTATGCTGAAAATTTTATGAGAAAGTAACAAATGATGAGACTTGTGACAATTTTTACCAGTTTATAATTGGTGAAAATCAGTTACAGAAGTCAGATATGCTGATGGCCTGTTTCTCCTCTCAAATATTGCTAAAAGAGTTGAAGAGTTAACCTATTTGTCAACAGACACAGTGAAGAACAAAGGCATCTTCTAAACTTAAAAAAAAAATAATAATATCCATAGACAAAATTACATGTCAATAAATCACAACCAACAATGAAGAAATTGAAAATGCCACAAACTTTGAATATCTAGGCTCCATAATCATCTACAAATAGAACTGTTAAAAACAGGACAAATGTATACTGGCCACAGCAACACAGAGGGTAAACTATTAAGAACCCATGGCACAACACCAGCAAATAAAGGCAACATTTTCAGAACATGCATCTTGCTAGCGGAAACATATGGATGTCAGTCATGGACCATTTCACAATCAATGAGACTCAAAACATTATCTCTCTCTCTCTCTCTGAAATAAAACAGACAAATTCTTAGAATACTGTAGACTAAGGAGAAGAAAATCTGGATTTTTGAAAGAAGTTGAGTTGAGTCAAGAACCGACATTACAACACTTGAGACATTCCCATGCATGCTCAGTCCTCTTCTTCAACAGCCAGCGAAGAGTTCCATTACTAATGGTACCAGTAGCAGTCTGATTACGTGTCTATCTGGCCTTTCCTCTGAGTCTTGAGTGTTGGCCAGATACTCTGGTCACTCCCTGCAGTACCATACTCTCCAGTATGTTTGAAATTAAATCAAAGAGAACATTACTTTGAATACAACGGAGCAAATAAGAAGACAATTACTGATATTCTATAAGACCTGAACATCGAAGAAAACTGGCTCATTATCATATCTCGGAAACTGAAATACCTTGGTCCTATTAAATATCACAGTGGTTTGGACAGAACAATGACGGAAGGTGTGGTTCCTGGAAGAAGAGGCAAGGGTTGCCCAGCACAAAGATGGAGACAAGACATTGAAAACACCCAGGGCATGAAAATGCATGAGGCAGGGGAACTGGCAGAGGATCTAGAATCTTTTCAGTAAACCACATTTTTATTTGTGTCACCAGGATCAACTAGCTGACCGATATGCAGTTCATATCCTTCACTCCCCCTCGCTGACCCTATGTTGTTTCTTTGTCTATTCTCGATTTATCAGTCACAACCTTACTGTTTTTTCAATCAAACAATATCGACAAATGCAGCAGTTTTTCATTATTTATGATGTACAAATCAGTGCGCAGATTCAGATGTTTAAACTGACCCGGGTTAAAGTGGGTACAAGGAAATGTCTTGATAAGCAGAGGTGGCCGGCTAGATACTGACCACTTCACTCACTGGGTGGCAATTGATCTCTGCAAATATAGCTCTAGACCGTACACCTGATGCACCTTATGGCATGTAAAAGGCTCCTTTAAATACTTACTGCAAATTAGGGTAGACTAATGAGAAACTCAGTGCTTTACACACATCTATCGCCCCACTATAAATATCTTGCTTGTAATGGACTCACAGAGCATGATGAGAAGGGTAAAGACAGGCATGCTTCATGCAGAGTGGCATGCTTCAATTAACAAATCAAAACTCTTTGATCTTTTCCTCAGGACACGCTATGGTGGTGGGAAACAAGTATGTGGATACGCTGGCTGGGTCTGCACCATTAGGTGGGGTATTGGTTGGTGCATGATAAGGCAGATGTGGTTGGGGCTCTTTGGGATCATGAGAGGAGGAACAGATAAATCATCATGGACTAGAGAGAGTGGTTCGACAGGGAGGGAGCAGAGGATACTTAGTACTATGAGGAAAGGCCAGACGGAGACATAATCAGAATGCAACTGGTAACATTAGTATTGGGGCTCTTTGCCTGGCTGTTGAAGATGAGGACAGAGCACATGTGTGGGATGTTCCAAGTGCTGTGTTGACTTACAACATTCTATATCTATACATGCAACAGAATCATCTCTGAACCTTCTGAAACCATGACTTACAGCATTGTTGACATCATACACCACAATGGCAGCTTGTGCTCCTCTGTAGTACATGGGAGCCAAGCTATGGTATCTCTCCTGGCCAGCAGTGTCCCAGATGTCCAGCTTGATGCTCTGTCCCTGAACTTTAACTGTCTGCGTAAGGAAAGCAGCTGGGGAAGGTATGAGAGGCAAATAAGTCACTTTTGTAAATAATGACAAGGACATAATGCATAAAGTTAGTTGCATATTCTTTACAGGACATTGCAGTCAACTCTAGGATTTGTTGACTGTTTGCGATTTTGAATAACAAAGACATAAACAATTTATTGCCTGGCAATTTTCGCTGCATCTAGTCAGGTACATACTGCAGAAATCACACAACATAAATTCTTCCGAAGTCGGAGAGCGTCTGCCTGTACGGCGAGGAACCACCAGTCTGCACACCAATAAGCCAGACATGGGACAACGGATACTCACACAAACCTCAGGTCCTGTATGACATCACACTGATGTTGGACAACAGAATGCCTTCATCCGACATACAGGACTTCGCGTTGGAGCTCAAGCCAAAGAACACAAGCAAGCAAGCAAACACAACATAAATTAAAGTGATTAGATAAAACCTTTAAGCTGAAATTACACACATATTTACACAGTAATTTTATTTGTGATTTCTTGGCAAGTTTACGTTCATAAGTTTGCCATCGCTTTCTGAACAACCGGCACACATACATTGTACAAAAACCAATGCAAGGTAGTCTGCTGGAAAATCACTCACAGCTGTGTTTCAAACACAGTATGCGGATTTACGAATTGTGTCCATAAAATCTTCTCCACAGAGCTGGCATATTGCATAAGATTTTAATCATATCTGTACGCTTAGGGTAATCATCCTATTGCAGATAGATTTCTGAATCATCATCATCATCATCTTGTGTTCTGCCAAATGGCGTAGGCATTAATCTATCTCCACAGATCTCAGTCCTTGGCTGTCTGGATCAGTTCTGTTGATGTTACTCCTTTATGCCACCATTGTAGGCCATTCAGCATCATTTCTCTTGGTTTGCCTCTGCTTCTTCTATTGCTGATCTTTTCAGTCATCGCAATCTTTATCAATGCTTCTCTTCTCTTTCTTATGATTGAATATATTGTTCTACTTCCATTAGCCATTTCCACGCACTTTTTGTTAGTTACTCTGGCACACACGTATGCACGCATGCATGCATGTACACACGTCTATATATGCGTATATAGAAATAAAGGGGTAACTAAGTGCAATAGTAAATTATGTTTAAATATTGCATCACATTGATTTTTTTTTTTTTACTATTCATTAACCACTAACTTTCTTATTCTTGTAATATGGTATCTGAAACATACATTATCACACAATGTTGCAATTGACAGAATATATAATGCATAGCTTAACAAGTTAAAACGTAAAGTGATCAAAGATACATATGCTTTTCATTTGCATTCTTCTTTTCCTTCTTCTTCTTCTGCCTTTCATTCCCTAATGGAGCACTGACCCAAAACCAACTAATGCCAAGCCTTTTGTAAACTTGTTTGTGATTGGCTAGATTTTACAGCTCAAGTTTTCTATGGGGTGAGGTAAACAGTCTCACACCAACCCTTCTTACTTGCCTCTTAATCACATACATGGTAGATTCAATTGTTACCCTTATGTAGAAAGAATGAGATTGCTGGGGATTGACAGAGGTTCTGGAAGAATCTCAAAACTGAGAGGGAAGACAGGAGAACTCTAACCCTTTACCAGGCAAAGCGTCTGGGAACGTTTCTACCCCAGAATGGGCAAACCGTTCTAAAGCGGCCGTGACTATTATGCATTGTAAAAATGCGATCTCTCGGCTTTCCGAGAATTCCGACTGTCTACTTTCAATTTCGCCGATAGCTTGACAACGTGGCCGCCATTCGCAAGCGTGTACTTTGAATTTGAACAGATTTTTTACATAGTTTATGTGGGTTTTACGCTTTGTATTTCAAAATGGATTTCGACAATTCTTCAAGTCATAGCGGAGATTTCGTTGGGTTCAATTTAAGTGACATTGAAAGGCACGAAGTTGACTATTAATCGGAGCTAGATATCAATGATCAGCGTTACTTTGCTTTAGCAGTCGTGAGTTGGACTTTAAAGAAAGTGATTATGATTCGGAAAATGTGTTTGTAAATTGCCGTATAGATGAGTGACAATCACAAACAATATGTTGTATTTTGTAAATATTTGTGTTCATGTGTGGATTAGCGGCATCATTCACGTGAGTAAAATATTCTGCATGCTTTTCCCTTCATTTTGCTGTTTATTTGACGAAAATCTGTTGACTAACAACTTATATGTGATATTTTTACTAATGTAACCCAAAATTTCACAGAACCTCAAAATTCTTCTTGCCCGTTCAGGGCTACAAAACAGACAAACGTCTGCCCGGTAAAGGGTTAAATCAGATAGTGGTGGGACCGATTAGTATTATGACTCTTTGCTGGCTGTTGAACGAGGGGACAGAGTACATATGGGAATGTCCTGAGTGCAGGGATTTCAGTTCTTAACTCAACTCAACAGATTCAAGTGTTACTATTCTTTCCTTCACATTGCAGTGCACAGACATTGACAATTAACAAAACAGCTAGAAAATAAAATTCAGGCTAGAGAAGAACAGAAAAGAAAATCTTGTGGAAAGAAAGGTAAACAAACAAAGAAAACTTAAGTGAACAAGATCAAAGCCATGCATGTGATATATCCTGGCCACACAAAGAGCTAAACACCAATGTCTTCACAAGAATGTCAGCAGGCTACCTGGAGTTTATAACACATGACAGCAACAATAACAACAACTATATGATTTCATGGCCCTGCAAGGGATCTGAACTGCAAAAGATTCAGTAACAACAATTATTTGATTTCATGGCACTGCAAGAGATCTGACTGTAAAAGATTCAATAACTATATGATTTCATGGCACTGCAAGAGATCTGACTGTAAAAGATTCAGTAACAAAAACTATATGATTTCATGGCACTACAAGAGATCTGACTGCAAAAGATTCAATAACAACTATATGATTTCATGGCACTGCAAGAGATCTGACTGTAAAAGATTCAATAACAACAACTATATGATTTCATGGCACTACAAGAGATCTGACTGTAAAAGATTCAATAACAACAACTATATGATTTCATGGCACTACAAGAGATCTGACTGTAAAAGATTCAATAACAACAACTATATGATTTCATGGCACTACAAGAGATCTGACTGTAAAAGATTCAATAACAACAACTATATGATTTCATGGCACTACAAGAGATCTGACTGTAAAAGATTCAATAACAACAACTATATGATTTCATGGCACTACAAGAGATCTGACTGTAAAAGATTCAATAACAACAACTATATGATTTCATGGCACTACAAGAGATCTGACTGTAAAAGATTCAATAACAACAACTATATGATTTCATGGCACTACAAGAGATCTGACTGTAAAAGATTCAATAACAACAACTATATGATTTCATGGCACTACAAGAGATCTGACTGTAAAAGATTCAATAACAACTATATGATTCATGGCACTACAAGAGATCTGACTGCAAAAGATTCAATAACAACAACTATATGATTTCATGGCACTACAAGAGATCTGACTGTAAAAGATTCAATAACAACAACTATATGATTTCATGGCACTGCAAGAGATCTGACTGTAAAAGATTCAATAACAACAACTATATGATTTCATGGCACTACAAGAGATCTGAACTGTAAAGATTCAATAACAACAACTATATGATTTCATGGCACTGCAAGAGATCTGACTGTAAAAGATTCAGTAACACAACTATAGTGATTTCATGGCACTACAAGAGATCTGACTGTAAAAGATTCAATAACAACACTAATATGATTTCATGGCACTACAAGAGATCTGACTGTAAAAGATTCAATAACAACAACTATATGATTTCATGGCACTACAAGAGATCTGACTGTAAAAGATTCAGTAACAACAACTATATGATTTCATGGCACTACAAGAGATCTGACTGTAAAAGGTCAAAATAAGTAAGTACAGAATTCCTGTTCAAAGTATATATGATGCTGGCCTCATATTTTGAGATTAATCAGCACTCAATGACTGATGTGGTCAATATCATGATGTGGTCAATATCATGATGTGGTCAATATCATGATGTGGTCAATATCATGACAGTAGCTTTTACTTTCTAGGAAATTTCCTGGTACCACTTTTTAGACTGGGCTGTACTGGGAGTCAAGGTAAATGAACAGAAATCAAAGAAGATTTGAACATGCGACCACCCTAGCTCGCAGACAAGTATGCTAGCCACTGCACTACCACAGATCCCCCTGCTAAGGGCACCACTAATAAAATATGTACAGCAATATTATCATCATCATGATGTGCCACCCTGAGCAATGCAGTCGATCATATTCCTCCCAAAACAGACATCCTCTGTGTGCCTGATAAGTTTGATTGCTAATTGTCTTCTGTGTCACTCTGTTAACCCATCCAACCCATAATCCCCTGTCTTTAATGTCCTTGATCTTTCTGACTGCCACAACCTTCTCCGAACACTCTTGTCCCATAATGCAACCAGAAAATGAACATTTCTGTGTCCTGGCGTTGGTTATAATGTTTTTCTTCCCACTGAGAATCTTCACTCGCTGTCTTCCTCTAGTTTTTATGCCATTAATCTTCCCTTCCCAGTTGTTACATTAAGCTCCAATTATTCTATTGCTAAAATTTAGCCAAAAATATGAATTGTCACCAACTACCAATTGTGATACATTTTCATAATGTCTTAACCATCATTCACAACATTTAGATAACACGATTTGGCCATCTGTGGGTTTTCAAACATTCAAATGTAAATCCCCTTTTCTGTGGTTCCAAGAAATGTTCAAGGAAACAGTCACATAACTGTTATAATCAATAAGAAGACAGTCAGAAAAAGTAAAAAGGAATATAGTTTTTATAAATGTATTTATTTAAATATATGTATAAATGTGCTGGTCTCCATGGTGACGGCATTGTGAAGGTGATTCGTAATGCCACTTACCTGTGTTCGAAACACAGCGGCGACCGATTTGGCAGCAGACCGTGTCGCGCTGGTTTTAACGTGTTGGTATGGGAGCCGGTCGTTCAGAAAGCAATGGCAAACTACTGAACGTAAAAACTTGCCAAGACATCAACATCGGCAGTAAAATACTGGTGTTGACTACAACCTTACATATCCTGTAAGGGATATGTAACGTTTTAAGAAAAATGTATAAATGTATCATTGTTATTTGCCATACCAATAGGTGTGAGAGTCATAGTCTGCTATCTCTTATGCTCACCACAGTACTGAACCAGGTCTATGTTGTTGTCCCAATTATGCCATGTGACCCAGCCATCCAGGTATTTATCTCTTTACCTTCCCCTTGCTCTTTCTCCATCAAGTTTGCCAGTTGTGATAAAGTTTACAAGTTTATATCTCCTCATAACTTGCCCAACAAATCTTGACTGTCTGTATCTAATAAATATATGGCTTTCATTTGTTTCTTGTGGGACTTTCTCATTTGTTTTTCTGTCCATCCATGAAATTCTTTGCATTTTCCTCAGAAACCATATTTCCACTGCCATTAGTTGCTTTTCAGCTTGATTACTTTTTGTACGTGTTTAACATGCATACAACAATATGGGTTCTATATATGCATGTATAACACAGACAAGACAAATAACAAAACCCTAAACACTTTTCTGACATTGATTCTATGTGAACAATTAACCGCACCCCTTTAGCCCTCATAAACATAATCAGTGTATCAAAGTTACATCCCTTAGATTGCTTGGGTTACATTCCTTTGAGATAAATGTGATCTTGACACAGAAAAGAAAAATCATGACAGACATAAGAGTTGAACAGTTTATCAGATGATATATGTAAAGATATAGATAACACAGATTATATGAAACATATTATGGTAGTAAATTTGTACTTGTTAGACAGTGTCATGTATACTGTAGGCATTGACTGCTGCTGTCAAAAAAGACAGTTTTCTACTCTATTTGACTAAGTTTTAAACTCCCTAAAGGTTTAGCAATAGAATATTTAAATAGAGATGCTGGTCATTCAGAAAGCTACCAGCACCAGCACAAGACAATTACAATATGGACTGTCCAGAACAAATAATTATTTTACACCTCAGAACTGGACTCACAGGCACACAAATAAAAAATATATGATTGCCAAATCAGCTATGTGCATATGTGGATTAGTGCACATGTTGACTGGTGCTGCAGACAGCAGACCATATACTCCAAAACTGCCTCGATTATGACATATCAAGGCAAGTCGTTTGGCCTAGAGAACCAATAGAGACAATTAAACTTTACACTACTGAGTGAACTGAAAGACAGTGACATTTATTCATGAGACAACATGTATAGACAATTTATTTCAAGTAAACGAAAGAAAAAAAAAGAAGCAAAAGAAGAAGATGAAGAAATTGTTATAATGACCAGGGACCCAAATAGAAATTGATGTACGTGTATATGTATAGAATGTTATGGAGTGTGAAGACGCAGGATAGAGATTGTTGGAGGCTCATTACAAGCGACATTAAATATGAAGATGACACTTGATGAAGACAATTATTGTCATACTGACATTCTCTACCTAGTTAGTTAGTTAGTTAGGTAGTCAACAGATCATCCTCACTGCACATTGAACCATTCAGTCCATAAGTGCTCGGATCCCCTCCTCAGTAAATCCTGCAGCGTGTAGCGACTGACGACACCAGTTCTGTGTTGGTTTATTAATCTTCTTTGGCTTCCCGCGCAGTGTTCTTGTTTTGCCACCCCTCTTTTAACTTTCTGTTCTCAGAGCCTGACCATGGTTGTAGATTCAGTCATCACTTGGTTCTCGCGAACGACTTACTTCTCGTAGAGCATTCAGAATGTCAGCCTGGTCCACGGCTCATCCGCCTTCCACAATAGCCTTACCTGCAAGCTTGTCAGTCCGCTTATTTCCTCGTGCACCCGCATACCTTGGCACGAAAATGAAATTAATCTTTGCCAGCCGAGACCGCTCCAGAGACAGCAACCACTCTCTTCGGATCCATCCCATCTCTGTCTTCTTGAGTATACTTATTGAGTCACAAAGGAAACATGCCCTAGTGAATGTCTGTGTCTCGAGCCATGTTATTGCTTTACTTACTGCCATGACTTCCATAGTCAGGCTACTTGTGGTAAAAGCAAAAGCACCAGAATATTCCTTCACAAGTCTCCCTCTGGCCTGAGCCGTAAAAGCCCATGAACTTCTCACTCATCGAATGACCGACCCATCTGTGTAAATGACAGCATCACCCTCCAAAGAATTCTCAAAAATCAAAGCCTGTACTTCCGCCTCCACAGCAACCAGATTTTCTTGTCTGCATTTTTTGTCTAGTTGAATGCAAACTGAAAATGACGTACAGAAATCTATTGGCATTTGTACCCACTCCTTGCCAGTTTCTAAGTCTTCAAGTGAACACACCTGTTGAAGAATGTCTTCGGCTTGACCCATACATGACTTTCCTTTATTTAACTTGCTGCCCTTTACCTTCTTAATTTCACTATGCAGTGGATGTTGTGTTTGTGTTGACTCTGAGGTAGGCATGTGCTGTGCAAATTTGTATTCTGTCCCGAATGGTTGGAAAATCAAGAAGGTAGAGCATCGCCCTGCATGCTGTATCTCTTGTGCATCCAAGAATAATATGCATAGCTTCGTTCTGTATCCTATCCATCCTTTCCATCTGCTTAAGGCTGATAATCAGGATCACCATCATAGACTCCAAAATAAAAAGGACCAGACCCTCGTAAAGAAGACATAGATGGTGCTATTCACAGTTTGCCACCGCCATCACCCGTATCGCAGCCAAACCTTGCTTGGCCTTTGTTATCACCCGGTCTATGTGCTCATGACAAGCAAGGCTTCGATTAAAACGTATCCCCAGGTAGTTCATTGCCTGCATTCTTTCCAGTCTCTGAACACAGATTTACCGTTGGTGCTGCAGTGTTGACAATATGGTTGTTCAAAGAGAACCATGTCACTGCTGCCTTCATTGGGTTGACCATTGCTCCAGATTCCACACACCAAGTGCTTATGCAATTTAGTTCTGTTTATAGATCCACAACAACCCGATCTTTATCCTTACCCTGACGATACACTAACACATCATCGGCATATGACAATGTCCTCCCCGGTCCTCTGATCTGCTAGCCGGTAATCTCAGTGTAGGTGTTGAACAGCACCAGAGATAATGGTGATCCCTGTGGCAAGCCTGGTTCAGAAGTCCAACTGCCATATCTAAAAACTGCTTTCCGTTGGCAGAGGGTTGCGGCGATCCAACTAAGGAGGAATGGACTTATCTTGAGTTCAAGAAGCTGAAACATTAAGAAATCCAATGGTACTCTGTTGTACGCTTCCTCAAGATCAATCGCCGCAGCACAAGTTTCAATGCCTGAGTGGAAACCTTCGTAGACATCATGGACAAAAACTGCTGCATTGGTCCAGGTTTCTCAATCTGGACGGTACCCTCCAAGGGTTGGTGGGAAACAACCTTGCCTCTCTAGCTGACTTGATATTTTCCTGGCAATTAACTTCTCCAGCAGCTTGCCTATTGTATTCTACAAGGTTATTACTCGATATCCCTGAATTTTTGTGTGGTCTTTACCAGGCTTTGGCAAGGGAATCAGATAGCTGTGTAACCACTCCTCCTTGATGCTAGCACTCCCTATGCTGTTGTACATATCTGCTAGTTCCTTTAGTTCATTTTCGGTACACACATTGATGTTATCATACCTTATACCATCTGGCCCTGGTGCGCTGTTTTTTGTACGTCGAAGCACAGCCCTGATCTCTGTCACTGTGTCTTCAATTGCAATGTTCTGGGCCTTACACCTATCTGAGGTAACCACCTTGGCAACATTTTGGCTTCTTATGTCTGTCTGGTTGCTCTGTTCTAGATAGCGTTAAAAAAGGGCTTTGTTCTTATTCTCGTCAGACTTCTGCCAGATAAGGTCAGCACTTTGGAAGTCAGGAATACTCTTATTCTTGACAACCCCATTCATAATTATATGTAGTCGCCAGAACAATTTCAGTGACTTTTCTGTGCTTATTCTTTGACACAACTCTGCCCATTTTTCACTTTTAACCATTTTAACCAGTTTTTTTTAATAGCTAACTTTTGTGTCCATCTCTCTTTCCAAGTGCACAATAAGACTAGGATGGGCAACTCTGTTCTTCTTGGCGTTTTGCCATTTCCTTACAGCACCATGCTTATCTATCCAGGCCTTTTCCACCTCACTATTCTCCAAGGTGGCTGTTCCTAGCTTTTTTCCTGCCATGATGATTCCTGCGCTTGTGCCTTATTTTACTCACCACATCTTGCCCTGAACTGTCCTACTTGAAGGTCTTGACTGTAGACTTGTGCTGCCTGGTTCTGCCGTTCTCCACCAATATGCTGCAAGGGTGGTGGTCACTGCCATGGTGCCCTAGGACACCCCATCTACATTCATGGACACAATGAGGATTTTAAAATTCATCATCATCATGTGCCATGCCAATAAGTGTTGGCGAAGATGGTTTGTCATCTAAAACAATTACCAGAGTCTTGGATCAGGTCTGCACACTTGTCTGGGATATGCCATGTGGCCAAGCCATCCAGGTGTTTAACTCTTTTCTTTTGCCTTGTTCTTTTCTGATCAATTTTACTAGTTATCAAGTTTTCAAATTTAATTCTCCTCAGAATGTGCCCACAAAATCTTAAATGTCTACGTCTAATTTCTCTAATCAGTTCATGGTTTTTATTTGTTTCTTGTAGAACTTTCTCATTCATATTTCTGTTGTCATATGGTATTCTTTGAATTTTCTCCCAGAAACAATATTTCCACTGCCATCAGATGTTCTTCAGCATGTCTGTTAATTATCCACGTTTCATACAGCTAGAACTATATTGGTTCTACGTAGGGTTTCCAGATACGTGGGCACCAAATGGAGGACATAATAAGGCAAAAAAGAGGACAAAGGAGGACATATTGAATGTTTCATTTGAATCATTCCAGATTAAACCCACAATCAGTACAATTTTATTAAAATAGCTGCCAATAAGTGTATCTTACTCTTAGTGAATCGACCAAGAAACAATCATGTTAAAACAATATATATAAATTCAATGGAGGCCTTTCTCAAAATGCTAAAAAACATTATTTAAACAGCCGATAGTACAATTATTACCTTATAATCTTTATTAATTACTCAACATTTTTCTCGGAGGAGCCAACTTTTTGTTGAAGATCCTCGTTAGCAATCATATATGCATAAACATAGACGGCAAAAATTACAAATTAAAAAACAATTTTAATTTGAGTCTTTGCTACCGGAAATAACATTAACATTTTGACCATGGAGACTACAGCATAGAGCTAGATTGTTAGTATTGTCGAATAGAGCAACAGTTAGATTCAAATTATACAAATAATTTGTGTTTCACATTTGGCATAAATAGGAAAATTAAATAAATATTATTAAGCAAAAGTAAATATCAAAAAGAGTAATGAGCCAGATACAGATAACAGTTAGTTCGCAGAAATGCATAGACTTTGTACATTTTAACAACGTAAACATACAGTAGAGTGTAGATACATTGTAAGTAGTAACAACAATACATAAAACATAATAACATAAAATATAAGAAAAGCTGGACATTTTAAAGGTTTTTAGCTTTGCCTCCCGGACGGAGAATATTAGGCTAAAAAGGAGGACATGTCCTCTTTTTGCCGGATGTCTGGCAACCCTAGGTTCTATGCAGCAATTCAATACTATTTCTCATTGCAAATGACAGCTTTGTAATGATGAGTACGATTTCCTTCTTGCAAAAGGCTACTTCTGCCATAGTGATCCTTGCTCTATTCTCTAAAGGCATCTTTCATCTGATGTTATGACTATTTGAAGATAATTGAACTGATCACCTATTTTAGAATACACCCATTTACTTGTTTGTTACATAGCGAGCAACTAGGGCTAGAACTAAATTGTAAGAAAACAGGAATGTTAAGACTACATTAACCATAACAACTAAATTAGTTAACTGGCTATAACTAAATTGTATTAACCATAACAACTAAAATGTAAATTTGATACAACTAACTTGTAAGAGAACAGGAATTTTAAAACTACAGTAACCATAAAGCAGGTGCATACCTCCAACAGTGGCCTCACAATGAGTGGGAAATTGACCTCGTGAAAATCTCAGAGCTACACTAGACTTCCCGACTCCCTGATCTCCAAGGAGAACCAGTTTTGCTTGTGGCATTCTCCTAGCACCTGTAGTTCCATGTGTGCTCTCAGAACTGGGGTGATCTCCACTCATGGTCAAGAGTTAATTTGGAGAAAGCAGCTGCTTTCTAAAAGCTGAATGAACAGTTCCTTGTTTCAATAACACGTCTCAAGTTCACACTTGAACATTCAATGGTTACAGTCATGACCAAATTATTGACTTCAATGTGTACTGCAACTGTGGCTTCTGAAATGATATTTCATAAATGAAATTATAAATTTTATGAGTAATTTCAGATGTCAAAAGATAATAACACCAATAAATAGAATATATGAACAAACAGGGAACTAAGTTGAGTTGAGTCAAGAACTGATGTCACAGCACTCCGAACATTTCCAAACAACTAACGAAGAGTCACAATGTTAATGGTACCAGTAACAGTCTGATTATGTATCTGTCTGGCCTTTCCTCACAACAGGGAACTAATGTAATTAAATAAACAGAAATTAATTATCAGTTCTATGAATCCAGCAGGCTAAGTCGGTATGGTCTTATATGAATGGATACAGATACACAGAACATGTATCCAGAAAATCCAAGACATAAGACCAAGATGATGTCAAAGAGGATGGAAGAGCTGGCAGAGACCAGCAATGATTCAACAATGTCCCTCCTGGCAAAGATCAACAATGGTATAATAATGTCATGATGATAAGGATCCCTTATACTGAAATGTTTGTTCTTGTAATGTATAGCTTTATCTTGCTTTGCAGTTTCTTAGGACTGTTTTCTACATGTTTTCCACCATCTTATGGTCATTAGTGGAATCTTTTGTTTTGTATATTTCTTGCAATTTGGTAAGTAATATTGTATAACAGTATTATTCTGTCATTCTGCAGTTATATTTATCATTATTATCATCCTTTTCCTGTGTACAACTCCAACACCCCTCTCCCATAACAGCCTTTTGTAATTTCTCTCCATCATAAATGAGATGCCCCACCTCTGTTGTTGTCAGATGTAAATTATCTGTCACATCTTGAATCCATTTGGGTTGTGATCTCTCTCTTCTCTGCTACGCTCACCTCCACTGTATCTTTTCCAGACATGCATCTCATTTTACTTTCTGAAAATATTTCATTGTCCTAAATGTTATTTGTCTTAATAAGCAGCCTTCTTCAATGTTGAGTCTTTGTTGGATACATAGAACTGTTGACAATACATCTGTTAAAACTGTCAGCTTCCTGGAAGATTTATCACATACCATGTATAACAAGTAGAAATCGGAGCACCCTGGCCACCAGAAAGATGATGCATATTACCAACTCAACCAAAAAGAACAAGCTACTATCTTCAGATTACGGACAGGCCACAACAGGCTGAAATATCACATATTTAATAAACTAGAGATAGGAAATACTGATGAATGTAACTCTGGAACTGGTAAAATGACAGCTAGATATTTATTGCAGGTGTGTCTGACATATGCGGAACAGAGAAAAGGTATTTTGGCCTACACCCACTCCATTTCAGAGCAAACTCTATGGGGATATCAACAAGTTTAAGTTGACTGCTGCTTTCATTGCATTTATTCATATTGACATCTGAAGGCAAACAATAATGAAATAGATATGCTGCTTGTTGTTATTATTATCAACAGCGTGTGTCATTTCCGGGATTTAAAAAATATATATAATGAGAAGACAGGCTTTGGAAAACACCGTGATCTCTGGAAAGATAAGTGATAGAAGAGGCAGGGACCGACGGAGAGAAATGATGTTGGATGGACTGAGATGGTGACATAGAGGTATATCATTAATATAATTTTTCCACATTACCAAGGGTCAAGATTTGTAAAGATGCAACACATATGTCACTTGGCAAGCCACTTGATGATCATATATATATATATATATATATACTATGTGGTTGTTTCGGGATTTGAAATTTAAATATTGAGCACAACCCACTACTGGCAACGCTGATCGCATTCCGGTATGAACCTAAGGCCTATCCACGCCAATATGGAAGCACTAGACTCGAGTTTCGCCCTCATTTGAGCTCGTCAGTAGTGCACATCCCTGACCGGACCCGGAAACAGTCCCGGATCACGCGTGTGAAGCGGGTGTGTAACCACGCGGCACACACTGGACACACCAAATTATCACAACAGAATACCACAACGCTACCCATCGTAGGCTATGCTCAAGATTGCCCAATCGCCGCGACCGACGTCCGTCAATCGATGGGACCCGAACGATCAGGACTTCTCACTGGCAAGGAACACCAGGCCTCCTAAATTCCAGTGAGCAACAATCCTTGCCAGTGAGAAGTCCTGATCGTTCGGTCCCATCGATTGACGGACGTCGGTCGCGGCGATTGGGCAATCTTGAGCATAGCCTACGATGGGTAGCGTTGTGGTATTCTGTTGTGATAATTTGGTGTGTCCAGTGTGTGCCGCGTGGTTACACACCCGCTTCACACGCGTGATCCGGGACTGTTTCCGGGTCCGGTCAGGGATGTGCACTACTGACGAGCTCAAATGAGGGCGAAACTCGAGTCTAGTGCTTCCATATTGGCGTGGATAGGCCTTAGGTTCATACCGGAATGCGATCAGCGTTGCCAGTAGTGGGTTGTGCTCAATATTTAAATTTCAAATCCCGAAACAACCACATAGTCAATTTGATTGTTGCTCACTGGAATTTAGGAGGCCTGGTGTTCCTTGCCAGTGAGAAGTCCTGATCGTTCGGGTCCCATCGATTGACGGACGTCGGTCGCGGCGATTGGGCAATCTTGAGCATAGCCTACGATGGGTAGCGTTGTGGTATTCTGTTGTGATAATTTGGTGTGTCCAGTGTGTGCCGCGTGGTTACACACCCGCTTCACACGCGTGATCCGGGACTGTTTCCGGGTCCGGTCAGGGATGTGCACTACTGACGAGCTCAAATGAGGGCGAAACTCGAGTCTAGTGCTTCCATATTGGCGTGGATAGGCCTTAGGTTCATACCGGAATGCGATCAGCGTTGCCAGTAGTGGGTTGTGCTCAATATTTATATATATATACATTACCATGCATTACAAATATCTGAGTAATTTCAGTAATCATTGTCAAAATACACAATTTCTTGCTATATAAGACACAACAAGCATTTTTGACTCTTAGAAGGACAAATACTTTTAAAAAGGATATTTTTACTTTATTTATTCTTACAACAAAAACATAAGGCATAACCACAAAGTAAGAAAACCAGAAAGATCATGAATAAAAGATGGCCAGTAATATTTATTCATCATCTGTAACACTGCTTTCACTCTGATCATCAATGCTGCTATCTGAAAATGAACTATCACTGTCTTCAAACAGAATATTGTCTTAGGTACCACATAGAACATTATCGATGCCACATTTCTTGAACGACCAGACAACAAATGAGTAAATGCTTTGAAATGAGCTAAGACTAAGTAATTTTTTTTTTTCGCTCGCTATGAACTCAAGCATAGTCCATTTTCATGCTACTTCTAGTGTACTGGACTAATTTTTTTCAAGTGGATTAGTTTTCCTTATTATCAGTGTCCTTCGCCATCAGGTGAATCCACTCCGACTTCAGAGGTACTTGTAATTTACATCCCCAAGTCAATTGACAGGTGTAGGAGTTGAACCACTACCTGGGCATCAGTACACAAGATGGTTAAGAGTGAGCTTTAATTCTAACAGTACAAACTACAGAGCCGGCTCCATGGTGAAGGGGTTACAGACGCAGTTCAGTTCGTAATCCTGTCTACCCACATTCGAAACACAGCTGCGGGCGATTTGGCAGCAGACTCCCTTGCATTGGTTTTTTATGAAATGGTATACAGGGTGGGCCAAAAAAAATGAGATCATCACGTAAAAAGTAATATAATTACATCAAAATTTGTTTATCTGTATCCATAATAGCTGAAATTGTTTACTCATTTACTTACTTACCTATTTAGCTATACGATGTCTTTATTTCGACAATTTCGGGCGTCATCTTTGGTTTTTAATATGCCAATTGTTTACATCAGCAGGTTTAAATTTTTTACCAAGAATGACAAAAATTACCATGGAAGACCGTATTCTGATTAAACATTTGCGAATTGAAAAACAGTGGGGTGCTAGGAGAATGACCAATGAGTTTCCAAACAAAGCCTGGAGCATAGCTAGTGTCAGTCGGGTTATCAATAAAATTGACAACGACGGTACAACAGAACGTAAACCCGGAAGTGGTAGACCAAAATCTGCCAGAACACAACAGAATATTGAGCGGGTGAGTGGGCTGATCTGCAGTCAAGATGATGATCCTCACAGTCACAAAAGTCCATGGGAAATAGAAAGAGAAACTGGTATACCACGGTCGTCGGTTCGACGTATTGTTAAGCAAGATTTACAACTCAAAACGTACAAGCGTGTGATCGGGCAGAAGCTCAATGAAAATGTCAAATTGAAACGCTTGCAATGCAGTCGGCAGCTACTTGAGCGGTTTCCAAATGAGAGAAGTGTACAAAGCATCTGGTTTGCAGACGAAAAGACATTCACCGTTGCCACTCCAGTTAATTCTTAAAATGGCCATGTTTATTCCATTGAAACAAAGAAAATACAAGTTCAGGAAAGTCGACTTATATGAGAACTGTGACCATTTCAGCCGCGGTATCATGGTATCAGTTGGTGTGTCTCGAATGGGGAAAACTAGTATTGTGTTCGTTGAACCAGGCGCCAAAGTAAACAGTGAATACTATTGTGAACATGTTCTGAGACAAGGTTTGTTGCCTGTAATTCAAGTGACATGTGGTCGCCATAACTGGACTTAACAGCAAGACGAAGCTCCATCTCACACAGCCAGAAATACAATCAACTTTCTTCGTCAGGAGAATGTTAACTTCATCGAGCCAGACATGTGGCCACCAAACAGTCCTGATTTAAACCCAGTAGATTATGCCATATGGGGTGCTTTGCAAGAAAAAGTCTACCTTAGGCAAAAATTTACCACAGTTGAGCAACTCAGGCTGGCAATAATTGAAGAATGGAGAAATCTGGGGCAGCGGACTTTACTGACAGTAGCATAAATGAGTGGCGTCGATGCTTAGTAAAACTCGTTAAGAAGCAAGGAGGACACATTGAACATGATTTCTGATTAGCTAAATACTTGGCAAACAAAACTGAGAAGCAAAATTGAATTGCTTGAGAAGCAAGGAGGGCACATTGAACATGATTTCTGATTAGCTAAATACTTGGCAAACAAAATTACATGAAACAATATAATTAATTGAATTATATTTTTAAATAACTCGTATGCTACAAGATGTTCTCACTCTTTTTGGCCCACCCTGTAGGTGCCGGTCGTTCAGAAAACAATGGCAAACTACTGAACGCAATCTTGCCAAGAGATCACAACAGCAAAGAATGCTGGTGTGAACTGTGATGTCAAGTAAAGGATATGCAACTTTTTTAGAAACAAACTATAGAAACGGCAGGAAGTTAGCAAGTAATTAAATTATTAACCCCAAAAGAAAGCAAAGACCTAGAAACTAAACAAAATTACGGCACTCCTCCGAACGACAGCTCCAAATTATTTAGTGTAAAATGCATCCCTTACAGGGCCTCATAAGGTCATTTCAGGGGCGATGAGTTGTCAACCTCTTACGTTTGAGTGTATCGTCATCTGCTAGACCGATCGATGGATACAATAAATGTTTCTGGGTCTGGAGGACCCTCACTGTCGTTGGAGTGTATATCCATATCTTGTAGTACCGACGACAGTGAGGGTCTTCCGGGCCCAGAAACATTTATTGCATCCATTGATCAGTCTAGCAGTCTGCCACACACTGAACCGGAAGTGATCGACAACACATTCAATGCTCGATGACAACACATTCAATGCTTGTTCCGATATGTATAATATTTTCCCCGTGGATATACCGATACAAGAGTTTAGAACATGTTTTCGGACAGTATTTACAACTTTTGTGTCACAATTTCCACATATAACTGAAATATTATTGGTACGTATTTCCATTTTCTCAGTTAGTTAGTTAGTTAGTTAGTCGACAGATCATCCTCGTTGCACATCGAACCATTCAGTCCATAAGTGCTCGGATCCCCTCCTCAGCAAATCCCGCAGCGTGTAGCGGCTAACGACGCCAGTTCTGTGTTGGTTTATCAATCTTCTTTGGCTTCCTGCGTAGTGTTCTTGTTTGGCCACTCCTCTTTTAATTTGCTGCTCCCGCAGTCTGGCCATTGTTGTAGATTCACAGTCATCACTTGGTTCTCGCAAAAGTCTCACTTCTCGTAGAGCATTCAGAATGTCAGCCTGGTCCATGGCGCGTCCGCCCTCCACAGTAGCCTCACCTGCGAGCTTGTCAGCCCGCTCATTTCCTTGTACTCCCGCATGACCTGGCACGAAGATGAAACTAATCTTTGCCAGCCGAGACCGCTCCAGAGGCAGCAACCATTCTCTTCGGATCGACCCCTCCTCTATCCTCTTGATCATGTTCATTGAGTCGCTAAGGAAACAAGCCCTAGTGAATGTCTGTGTCTCGAGCCATGTTATTGCCTTACTTACTGCCATGACTTCCATGGTCAGGCTACTTGTGGTTTCAGTGAAAGCACCAGAGTCCTCCTTCACAATTCTCCCTCCGGCCCGAGCTGTAAAGGCCCATGAGCTTCTCACATGTCGGACGACCGACCCATCTGTGTAGATGACCGCAGTCACCGTCTAGCGAATTCTCGAAAATCAACGCTTGTACTTCAGCCTCAACAGCAGCCGGATTTTCTTGTCTGCATTTTCTATCTAGTTGGATGCAAACTGAAAAGGATGTGCAGAAGTCTGTTGGCACTTGCACCCACTCCTCGCCAGGTTCTAAGTCCTCAAGTGAACACACCTGTTGAAGAATGTCTTCGGCTTGACCCATCCATGACCGTCCTCTTTTTAACCTGCTGCCCTTCACCTTTCTAATTTCACTATGCAGTGGATGTTGTGTGTTTGCGTTAATTCTGAGGTAGGCGCGTGCCCTGCAAGCTTGTATTCTTTCTTCAATTGTTGGAAAATCAAGAAGGTAGCGCATCGCCCTGCATGCTGTATCTCTTGTACATCCAAGAATAATGCGCATAGCTTCATTCTGTATCCTTTCCATCCTTTCTATCTGCTTATGGCTGAGAGTCAGGATTGCCATTGCATACTCCAAAACAGACATGACCAGCCCCTCGTACAGAAGACATAGATGGCGCTGCTCACAGTTTGCTGCCGCCATCACCCGCATCGCTGCTAAACCCCGCTTGGCCTTTGTTATCGCCTGGTCTATGTGCACATTATAAGCAAGGCTTCGATCAAACCGTATCCCCAGGTAATTCATTGCCTGCGTTCTTTCCACCGTCTCTGAACACAGCATTACAGTTGGTGTTGGATTGTTGACAATATGATTATTCAACGAGAACCAAGTCACTGTTGCCTTTGTTGGGTTGACCATTTCCCCAGCTTCATCACATCAAGTACTTATGTGATTGAGTTCGGTTTGTAGTTCCACAGCAACCTCCTCTCTATCCTTACCCTGACGATACACTAAAACATCATCGGCATACGACAATGTCCTGCCAGGTCCAGTGATCTGCTCACTGGTGATTCTCACTGTGTAGGCGTTGAACAGTACCGGAGATAATGGTGATCCCTGTGGTAGGCCAGGATATATTGTTGTTGGTTCCGAAGTCCAACTGCCACATCTAAAAACTACTTTCCGTTGGTAGAGGGCTGCAGCGATCCAACTAAAGAGGAATGGACTTACGTTTAGTTCAAGAAGCTGAAACATTAAAAAATCCAGTGGTACTCTGTTGTATGCGTCCTCAAGTTCTATATTTTAGTTCGTAGTTCGTATTTTTTAAAAATTATATCAGCTAATGAGGCCCTGTAAGGGATGCATTTTAAAAATGATTTTACATTAAACAATTTGGGGCCGTCGTTTGGAGTGCCAAAATTACTAATTAGTGCTTGGTAATTTTTAAAGTTTAAAATAATGCTACCATGAAATGATAGTAAGTATGAAACTAATGTAAGCTTTCATTGAAAAGTGCGTGAAATGAACTGCTTTATTCTTATTAATATTATTTAATTTATTAGCAATGTCAGAGTTATCAAACTTTCCCGGGTGGGTTTTTGTTTTTTAATGATTTCCCGTACTTTTTCTTAAGACCAACGATTCACTTCCGGTTGTGACCATGTCCATCAAGATTAGCAATTAAACGAAAGCAGCGTGGTACGACGAAAGGGGAAACTATTCTGATATTTTCAGTATTGCTTCCTTCTGCTGAGCACCAAAGCCAGTCATATTGAGAATGAATAGGACTCTGAATAGGCATCCACTTCGCAAAATTCTATCTATGGCGACACCCACGCTATAGTATAGTAATACTAGTATACTATTATAGGCGATCCTTTGTTTATTTTATAATTTGAACTGTCAGTTTAATTACTAAAATTAAACAGAATAGATTAGAATTAGAAGTTTATTTCATAGTAGTGTTCTGTACCGTTTGTAAAGTCTTCTCTTCACCATTTGACAAGTCTGAAAATTATTTTAAAAGTCAATTTTCAGACATGTCTATACCAACATGTAAGGATTACTTGAATACTTTTTTTTTCTCAGGCAGAGCAGTACATAAATAATCAGATTTAAATAAAATACTGTTAGTTTTTTTTTTTCTTTTAATTTTTTTGGGGTTTAAATTCACAACCAATGTTAATGTAACTTTTATTTTTGCATCTTTCATTTTCTGTTTTATTTACATTATGATAGTCTGTTGGAGACATATTTCTCTAACCCCACAATAGATGATAGAATCAGAATCAAATTTACTTTTACCTTTGACAATCACAGCCACATTTCCTGAACACAGTAATAGAAGGCAAATAATAAACAATTGGCGGCCATTTTAAATTGTTAATTATGTCAGGGGCACATCCTATCGAAAAATAAACAATATGTCAAGTTAGGCCTCGCCGCCCCGGACGCAATGATATACTTATATGGCACTACGTTGTCCGTTTAAAAATAAACAAGCCACAGTAATAGAAGGCAAGTAATAAACAATTAGTGGCCATTTTAAATTGTTAATTAGGTCACGACACATCCTGTCGAAAAATAAATAATACGTCAAGTTAGGCCTCGCCACCACGGACACAATGATATATGGCACTACGTTGTCCGTTTAAAAATAAACAAGCCACAGTAATAGAAGGCAGAATTTCTCAGCTTCCAATTTTAGGGCGGCGATAAAATCTCCCTTATCTCTTAGGCCATCATTGCACTTCCTGGTATTAAATTACGTCACAAAAAAATTCAAAATTCCGCTTAGAATTAACGTATACTCTTCGTTGAGATACCGTTGGATTCGTCTACAAGCTCTATCTAACTGGTATGATTTCATAAGTAAAAACCCAATTTTTAAATATTGACCAAAACTGCTAAATAATTTATTGTTGGCCTGGTCTAGCCTATATAAAAAATTTATGAGCTGAGTTTGGATTTTAAAAAAAACAACAACTTTGAGACAACTGACAAACTCACTTTTCTTCACAGATGTAATCTCATGATGTATAATACTAGTGAATTAAATAACATTACAGCGTATATAAAATATCAATTTCTACTGTGTTTTATGTCTCAGTATTTATTGAATTGTGAACGTACTCGATGAACAGGTTCGTCTCTTCTCAACTTCCGCCTGACTGATATCCTTGACCTCTGACTTCTGTACAGCCTGGTCTGTTTTGTTATCATTACAATGTTCCGTGAATTTCCGTGAAAGGTGGCCTTAATGTAACGGTAAAACAAAACACTCTCAAAACAGAATTGGTTACACTCCTGCAATAATTAAACGATTGCCGGACCGATGCAAATGAGGCTCTAAGGGATACTTGTTAATACTTGTTTGTTTGCGGTGAATTAAAATTGAAGTACCCCAGTACCTGGCGAATTGTTTTTAAAAATATATCTGGGCTTCCTTTTCGACTCGGCTAAAAATGGAAACAGGAGATTTTATGTTTTATGGGGAGTAAAGACGGCTGGCATTATTCATTATATTATATTGACCACAACACCCACCCAGATGTATTTAAATATACCATATATTTAAATATATATCATATGTTATATGAGAAAGCACTATATACTCAACAGAACACTCGCCTGTCGTTCTAGTGGTCATGAGTTCGTTTCGCATTAAACGAATGATTTATTTTTTTTCTTTTCCAATTGACCTGGACTCCCAGATCAGCCAGCCTAAAACAGGTATCAGGAAGTGTATTGGGAAGTAAAGGCCACCTGCGTGATACTGACCACATGACCCACTTGTGCCGATTGTTCTATACAAATATGTGTCTAGCACCAGTATTCCCCCATAGGCCTACATCTTAACGCGTGTACAAGGGACATGCCTGTCTCCTTGGCCTAGGTGTTAATGTTTTTCTCCGTAATCCCGTATATAGTTAGTTAGTTAGTTAGTTAGTCGACAGATCATCCTCATTGCACATCGAACCATTCAGTCCATAAGTGCTCGGATTCCCTCCTCAGCAAATCCCGCAACGTGTAGCGGCTAACGACGCCAGTTCTGTGTTGGTTTATCAATCTTCTTTGGCTTCCTACGTAGTGTTCTTGTTTGGCCACCCCTCTTTTAATTTGCTGCTTCTCGCAGTCTGGCCATGGTTGTAGATTCACAGTCATCACTTGGTTCTCGCAAAAGTCTTACTTCTCGTAGAGCATTCAGAATGTCAGCCTGGTCCATGGCGCGTCTGCCCTCCACAGTAGCCTCACCTGCGAGCTTGTCAGCCCGCTCATTCCCTTGTACTTCCCGCATGCCCTGGCACGAAGATGAAACTAATCTTTGCCAGCCGAGACCGCTCCAGAGACAGCAACCATTCTCTTTGGATCCCCCCCCCCCCCATCTCTATGCTCTGGAGCATATTCATTGAGTCGCTAAGGAAACATGTATATTCATATTCATATACATATATATAAGGAAACCCGTATATTCTCGTGAGTAACGTAACCTGCACGAGAATCGGTAGCGGTTCTCGCCGCGTTGGTAACTTAGGGGTATGTGAGCCGGTTGCTCAGAAAGCAATGGCAAACTACTGAACGTAATCTTGCCAAGAGATCACAACAACAACAACAAATGCTGCTGGTGACTGCGACGTCCTGTAAAGGATATGCAACTAACTTTTTTTTTTTTTAAACAATGTATCCAATACCATTAAGGCAATAACTATTATCAGAGTTTAGAGCAGAGTTCACTATCACCAGCGCAGTTCCCTGTCATAGGTCTTTCTTAACAGTAGGAAAAGTCATGTGATTCATGAAATAGTTAGTTTGTCGACAGCTTATCCTCACTGGACATCTAACCATTCTGTGCACAAGCGCCCTGTGTCCCTCCTCATTATCTCCCTCATTGTCTAGTGGCCGACTACATCAGTTCTGTGTTGGTTGACTATTCTTCTTTGTCCCCTCGAGTTGAGTTGAGTTGAGCTGAGAACCGACATCACTGCGCTCAGGACATTCCCATATGTGCTCCGTTCCCTCGTTCAACAGCCAGCGAAGAGTCATACTACTAATCGTTCCTACCGCTATCGGATTTAAAGTTCTCCTGGTCTTCACTCTCAGTTTTGAAATTCTTCCATAACCGCTGCCGATTCCCCGCAATCTCATTCTTTACACAGTCGAGTTCTCAATCTGTTCCTCCGCCTTCACCACCTGGTCCCACAAACGCACGACCACCTCCCCCTTGTCCATAGACAATCTACCACAAAGAGATGCATTCCCTGCCAGCCTATCAGCCTGTTCATTCCCGCATGGCCAGGGCAAAATGTCCATACAATTCTCACAATCTGTGACCTCTGAAGCGACGATAGCCATTCCATGCGAAACATTCCTTTCTCCACCTTACTAAGCATACTTTCTGAATCCATAATGAATACAATGTGTGTTGCAGTAGTCTCCTCTAACCAATGGAATGCCGCTGTTACTGCTTCCACCCCCATTCTCATACTGGAGGTCGTAGTCTCGTATGCCAGACTCTCCTTTTTCAAGACTCGTCCGCTAGCCTTTGCAATAAAACCCCAACCACTACGTCTGTTTCTCACCACACCACTGACCCATCGGTGTAGATGACTATGTCACCTTGATGTGTGTGACTCTGGATCAACTGTTGCACTTCAAACTCTGTGCGGCCCGCTGCCCATTCTCTGCACTCACGACCCAGTGTTACTATTACATTGTGCGAGTCCGTCATGTCTTCCGGAACTTCAACCCACTCTTTTTCACGATTGATGGTCTCTAGATCACACACCTGACGTATAGATAATTCTGCTTGCGTCATCCAGGACCTGCCTCGTCTTAGTCTATGACCCTTGACCATATCCATGGCTTCATGCACGGGTTATCCCCATCTGTAGCAACTCTCAGGTACCATTTGACCTAAAGGACCCTATGCCTATCCGTCATTGTTGGTAGTGCCAGGATATGCCTCATGCATATAATTGGTGTGTCCTTTGTGCACCCCAGGATTACCCGCATGCCCCCTTGAATAGCTCTCTTGCCTGGCTGCACTCCTTTTAGCGTGATATTCCTGCACTGAGGTCAAGATTTCAGATTCACGGTCATCATTTGATTAATTTAATCGTACCAAGGCCGTTTAGTAGATCAACCCGGTCCATTGTTCCGCTAAATGCTAACAATAACATTTTAAACGTGTATCTGACAGCATCTTGTATGAGGAGAATACATAACTAGCCTTTATTCATGACGGTATAAACAGTTATAACTAAAGGATCACTTTGAGTGGTCGGTAGAGAGTGGCATAATATTTCGGGGGTGGGGGGGGGGTGGTACTGCAAAGTATGACACACATATTCAATATTTTCTTCTTCCTCAAACCTTCTTCTTCTTCTTCGGCGTTCCGAGCCATTGAAGTTCTTTGCTGCAGATACAATCCGTCTCCATTCGACTCTCTGGTTGACCTTCTCTTGCCAGTCGTTGATTCCAAGTGCTTGTAGGTCTGTATATATATTATCTCTCCACCGTCTTCTTGGTATACCTCGGGGTCTACGGTCATTTATTTCCTGAGTGTAAGCGAGTTTGTTTACCTATTATCTTCCATTCTTTTTATATGCCCCAGCCATTGTAGTCTATTAGCCTTCATGATACCAGTGATTAGAGGGGACTTAAACAGATCATAAATGTCTTTGTTACTTCTTCTTTTCCACTCTCCACTTTGTGTATCCCTAATGGATCCAAAGATGCGTCTTAAAACTTTGTTCTCAAAGGTTTGTAGCAAGGCTTCGTCTCCTTTCGTTGTACTCCAGGTTTCAGAGCCATACAGCACAACTGGTCTGATCAGTGTTTTGTATATTGTGATCTTGGTGTTACGAGATAGCGCCTTTGATTTTAGTAGATGTTGTAGTGCATAGTATATCTTATTTCCAGAATTGATTCTAGTTTGTATTTCTTCCCTTATGATGTTGGAGCAGTTGAAGATTGTACCCAGGTATTTGTATGTTTCCGTTCTTTTAATGGTCATATTATCTATTTGTATGTGGCCAGAGTTTTTAGCCATTCCTTCTCTTGAAATTACCATATATTCTGTCTTCTCTTGGTTGATGACCAGCCCCATCTGTTGGGCTTTTTCCTTTAAATGAGTCAATATTTCCAATGTCTTTTGTTCATTTTCCCCTATAATATCTATATCATCTGCATAACCAAGCAGCTTGGATGTTCCTCCAATATCACATTCCTCCTTTACCCTCCTTACAACTTTCTCTAGAGCCAGATTGAAGAGTAGCGGCGATAGTGCATCACCCTGTTTCAAGCCAGATGTTATTTGGAAAGGGTCTGATTTCCTGCCTTTATATGTTACTATATTATAAGTATCTTCCATGCATAGTCTGGTCATGTTGATTAACTTCCTTGGTATTCCAAATTCCCGCATAGCATTCCATAGACTATTCCTATGGACACTATCATAAGCCTTTTTAAAATCCACAAAAATGTTATGGAGATCTCTTTTATATTCCCAATTTTTCTCGGCTATTTGTCGTAAGATAAATATCTGATCTATTGTTGATCTGTTTTGTCTAAAACCCGCCTGGTAGTCACCTAATATGTCTTCTGAATATGGTTTTAGTCTATTTAGTAGTACTGCGGATAGTATCTTATAGCTTATGGACAGTAGTGATATTCCTCTATAATTTTCACACTGGAACTTGTCTCCTTTCTTAAAGATAGGTATCAATAATGACTCTTTCCAGTCATGGGGTAATTCTTCAGTCCTCCAGATTTTTATTATTAGTTCGTATAGCTTTAGATGTAATGCATGGCCACCCGCCTTTATAAATTCAGCAGCAATTCCATCAGCCCCAGTTGCCTTATTGTTTTTAAGTCGTGTGATTACATATAGGATTTCTTCAAATGCAGGTTCTTCAATTTGTGGTTCACACGTTAGAACCTCTTCCTGTGGGAAAGTGTTACTTGGAGCTTCACAATTTAGTAATTCAACAAAGTATTCTTTCCATGTGTTGCACATTTCCTCATTGGTATTTATCATATTCCCATTTTTGTCTTTTAAACCATATGTGTTGTGTTGGTGCCCTCGTTTCATTGACTTCAGTTCTTTAAAAAACTTTCTGGATTCGTTTTTCTGGTGATTAGTTTCCATATCTTTGATTATATTACTCATATATTCTCGCTTCTGCTGTCGAACTATTTTTGTAGCCTCTTTACATTCATTTCTATATTGCTCTTCCTTTTGGATGTTGTTGATGTCATTTAGCCATAGCTGTCTGGCATTCTTTTTCCTAATGACTGCTTCTTCACATTTTTGATTGAACCATCTGTTCTTTCTATGCGTGGTTAACACACCGAGACATTCTTCTGCGGTAGATTGAATTGTATTCTTGATGTTCAACCAAGTTTGGTCAACGCTTTCCTCCAACGGGTTTTGTAGAATTTCAAGTTTACATTTTATTTCATCTGCAAATTTCTCTTTGACTGTAATTTCTTGTAGTTTTTCTCTGTTATATGTTGGGTGTAACCTTTGTAGTTTAGCATAGAAAGCTCTCTTAAGTTTTATTTTAAATTTTGCCCCAACGAGGAAGTGGTCGCTGTGGCACTCAGCTCCTCTATAGTTTCTAACTTGTTGTATGTTTGATGCATTTTTGTTGTTAATTAAAATGTGATCTATTTGATTATAGGTTCTCTTGTCACATGATTTCCAAGTTTGTTTATGTATATCCTTTCTTTGCAGTCTGGTACTGCTGATCTGAAGTCCTTTGGCTTCTGCTAGGTTGATGACTCTCCATCCGTTATCATTTGAAGTTGTATGTAGGCTTTCCATACCGGCAACTTTTTTATGAGTTTGCTCTCTACCTATTTTTGCGTTGAAGTCTCCCAGCACAATCAGGATGTCCTGTTTGGGGGTTTCTTCTATGACATCTTCCAGATCATTATAAAAGTCTTCTTTAATATCATCTTCTTTCTCTTCATTAGGTGCATGTACATTAATCATCGTTATATTTTTCCATTTACCTTTTGCTCGTAATTTACTAATCCTATCATTAACAGCTTTAAAGTTTAGAACGTTCCCCCATAACTCTTTTTTGATGACTCAAACCTAGTAAACTTAATAGACAGAAGTGGATGGATGAGGTGGAGGTGGGTGTGTGTAAAGACGGGAGGATCGACTTTATTGCATCTGATTTTTATTCGAAACAGCTGGATCTCTTTCAGCAGAATTGACCACCGAAAACGTCGCACAGAGCACGGACGACGACCTCCATGTGTCTCTAAGAAAACTGCACTCGTGAACCGAATGACCGAGTGCAGAAACGAAGCCACGACCTACGAATTGGCAGACAGGTGTCTTAACAACTTCGGAGACCCCCGCCTGGTAGACTATATATTGTATAGGGTATATTTTTAATGAATGTGCAGTATTTGAAAATATTGCCCGTACAAGTTTTGTATTCACCCTTTGTAAAGTTCATGCAACATAACGGGTATAATTGGCGTTCATTTGAAATCCGTTCGTGCCGTACCGCGCATAATTGCGTACGTTGAACATGATCATGTCATAGTCATGTGATAAGTACTGACCAATTAATAAAATAGCACGTGCTGATAGTCCCATGACGCATAGGTTCTGTTTCTGACCTTTGAGAGAATGGCCGGGTTGATTCAAAATCCGTCTAAAGAAGCTCAAAGAGCGGTGATTCAGTTTCTTTCATTTGAAGGATGCCGACCAGCGGACATTCATCGAAGAATGCAGGCAGCGTAGGGTAACAAATGTGTGTCGAAGACAACAGACGACTGGGCACGAATGTTTCGGAAAGGACGCCAATTCACGACAAATCTTCGACGGCTGGGTCAAGCGTATATTGTTGCGGCAGAAAAATACCATCGCCAAAATTGATGCAGCAGTACAGATGAACCATTGTCGAAGCATACGTTCGTTAGCGAAAGGATTTGATGTGTCAATTGGGACAATTCAAAAGGTCGTTCGTAAGAAACTGCAATATCGGAAGGTGTGTTCACAGTGGGTACCACGGATGTTGACCGACCACCAAAAAGAGGAACGCATGGGATGGTGTTTGAACCACTTGCTGCGTTACAGAGTGGAGGGTGATGCATTTCTCTTCCGCATAGTGGCAGGCGATGAATCATGGTGTCACCACTTTGAGCCGAGCAGCAAAAGAGAGAGCATGCAATGGAAGCATGCTGGATCACCAAAAGCCAAAAAATTCAAGTTACAGGTTTCCGCTGGTAAGGTTATGCTGAGCGCATTTTTTGACCATGAAGGGCTATTGTTGGCCGACTTTAAAGAACCTGGTGTCAACATCAACTCTACCCACTACTTGCAAACACTAGACAAGCTGCAAAAAGCCATCAAGAATAAACGACCCGACATGCTTTCTCGTGGTGTGATTTTGTTGCACGATAATGCTCGTCCGCATGTCGCAAAGATTGTGCAGGAAGCATTAGCAAGGAAGAAGTGGGAAATTCTGCAACATCCAGCCTATAGTCCTGATTTATCACCATGTGATTTTCATTTGTTCGGACCTCTAAAAAAGCTCTCAAGGGGCAACAATTTCACACAGATGCAGACGTAATTTACGCGTTAAACACTTGGTTCAGTGAGCAACCACAATCCTTTTTTTATTTTTTAGCGGACGGCATTCGCCGCCTACCTAAGCAATTGGATGCTTGCCTGAAAGCCTACGGCGACTTCTTCTGACCAACCCATGGTGCATAATTCATTCAAAATGAATGCTTTGTTTAATTCTACCACACCTGTTAATGTTTCTTTCATGCTTTTGTAATAAAGCCATTGGAACGAGTTTCAAATGAACGTCCCTAATAAATACAAAACTTGAACCTGGCAATATTTTCAAACAGCACAGTCATTAAAAATACACCCTGTAATACTGTCAGTGTAAGCAGTCTCGATAGGTACAAATATATAATGAAAACAAACTTGTATTTACAACAGAAGATAAAACATAACAATAGCAATATAAACTGTGCTTTCTAACAAAGAAGGAAACTTTAATATATGCAAGTGAATCTGTGGTGTCTAAAATATTGCATTTTCTTGGCAGTACGTTGCGATTTTCTAGGTAATATTACGTTCAGTGGTTTTACTTCTTGTGCTTCATTGGCGGGGTTGTGGGTTCATTCCCTACACTGGTAAGTTAAACTTAAAACTCTGACTTCTCGTACAGAAAGTAATAGCAAATTACAGACCGTAAAATGTCTAGAAGATCAACGTCCTGCATAAGAAATGTAACATTTTATTGTGCCATTTTTTCTGAACAAGAGGTCAAAGTTTAAATCCGAGATGTAACTCGAATTTTCGCAGTGTTTTATCACCTCCAATCTCCTTCATGAAACATTCCCATTTCACCTTTTTGGCCTCTGCAGCACAGCGCTGGAAAACCTCCACCTTGTCTTTCTTGACATTTTCCGCTGTGTCCATTTCCTCTCGTGAGCTTCGAAGTGTCTGTCGCACTTTCTTTAGCTGCTTCACTGCAGCTCTCTTTGCTTTCCAAGCATGGTCTACTTCTGCGGTCCACCATGGGGGCTGCAAAAAGGGAGTTTTAACAGTCCTGTTGCATGCCCCTTGCTGCTTCTGAGTGGCTAGTTGTAGGTGTTTGGTTAAGAACCGATCCTTTATCGTCATCAATTTCTTCTTCTTCAATGGTAGTCACACTAAAAACAATTCCATCATTGTTCACATTTTCAGTCTCCATCCATTTTTTGTCACATTCCAACCAACCTGTTACTGCTTCTGGCGTAATGTTTTCACTGTTTAGTCCTACATTGTTGCACAGTTGCACAATTTCTTCAATACTAACAGTCTCAGTTCCTTCAGTTTTGTCAATAGGTTAAGGCAAGGGTTTATTCCACCCATTCTTTAGGTTAGACACTATAAGGTCAGCCCAGGAGGTGGCGACATTGAAAATATCGTCCTTTATGCTGTATCTCTTCCAAATTCTCTCCCCCCCCCCCCAGATAATACGATGACGGATAACAGAAACCGTTGGTAAAACGAGTGACGGTTAATCGAAGTTTTCCATATGTTCCTTTCACCGATTTCCAAAATATCGTGTTGGCATGAGAACGAGGTTATCTCCCTTTCTTTTGTTTTACTATGTGTCTATATTTTAACAATATGAAAACTGGCAAAACCCAAGGGTCCAGATTCTCCCCCCCCCCCCCCCCCCCCTTTTTCAGATCCCCACCACTTATGGTGATCATATGATAAATTACGAGGATATGAGAGCGATCACCATTAGAGGACAAAACATCAATAATATAAGATGTGCAGATAGCACAGTATTGATTTCAGACAACGAACAGGATCTGTAGCATTTAGCAGATGCGGTCATTGGTACACACTGAACAACTAGGGTTGGAATTGAATTGTAAGAAAATCATTACCCTCTTTGGACAACAATTACCTTCAAATTAATTTCCTATTTGTGGCTGACTCGGTCACATGATTATTAATCTAAGCCAGGCCATTGACCCTAATATAGCTTCTCTTCCGAGGTTGAACAGGATAGGGTTATCGTATAATGGTCAAAGAAATGGAAGAGGAAACAGAGATTATGGTCGTCTCGAAGAAGACAGAAATACCGCAATGTAACATCCAAGTAAATGGGGATATTCTTAAGCAAGTGAATCGGTACAATTTTCCTGGAACAGCCATACAATGTATTGGAATGTGCTTTGTAGAGATTAGAACAAGAATTACCATAGCAACAGTAGCCTTTTGCAAGATGGAAAACATACTGACCAATAAAAAGTTGCTAGTTGCAATGAGGAAAAAATGTGTTGAGTTGCTATACAGAACCTATGGCTGTGCAAATAAGGTTTCTGAGGAAAATGCAAAGAATATCATGGAGTGACAGAAAGAAAAAAAAAAAATTTTCAAGTAATACAAGAAACAAATGAAATTATGCGACTGCTGGTAAGATTGATGGGAAACGAGCAAGGAGAAGGCAGAGCAATAAATATCTGGATGACTTGGCCAGATGACAACATCTAGACAAGAACACAGGCCTGATCTAAGACTGGTGATAGTGTGAGACGGCGAACCGTGACTGCCCACGCTTATCGACATAGCACATGATGATGATGATGATGATGATGATGATGATGATGATGATGATGATGATGATGATGATGATGATGATGATATCTCAAATTCTCAAAGAATAGGAAACAATCCAGTGTGTCAAAACGTATCCAGTCATAACAACATTATTATGTTAGTCTTGAAAATGGATTCAGCAATGTTAGAATCCACAAAAACAACAATAAATGGGATATAATAATTGTATTGATACTTACATCATCATCATCATCATCATCATCATCATCATCATCATCATCATCATCATCATCATCATCATCATCATCATCATCATCATCATCATCATCATCATCATCATCATCATCATCATTGTCACGAAAAACACCGTGATTAACCAGTTGATGACAATAACGGCATTCTGATTAACGGGATGTATTCACAGCCACAACTATTCTAACAAACAGAGAAAACAAATCGGATGTCAAAAATCCCAGGACGGTCAAAAGTAACAGCTGCGGATGTTTACTGGGGAGGGAGTGAGTGAGATGAATCAATACGCCGCCCTTGACAGTTCACAAACAGGTCGGATTCAAGCGGAAGTGCCCGGCTCGGGAGAAAACAGTCCGTCCGTCATTTAGAATTTCCCGACATCAAACGGAATGGCGGTTTTGCTTGTCACCACATGACAGAAAGTTGTGGGTTTGTTATTGGAAACATTGGGACACCTGCAGGACATCAACAACGTCACGTGAACAATTCAAGGCTGTTTGAAAAACCATGATTGGCGGAGACAGTGTAACTCAAACAGTTGATTTAGGCGGACTTCCTTTGGCACTGCAGTTCTGAGTGGAAATATGTCTACCGTGTGCGAATTAAGTTAATTTAATTTTACACGTGCCTGTCATGGCAAATGTAGATGTGATTTGATCGAACTGCGGTGTTGCCTAAGGTAGTTTATATAGTATAATTAGTCCTGATTAACTTAGGCAGTAGCATGGTTGAAACTAGTTAGAGTAGTGAAGTGATTATTGGCTCTGCTAGGATGAATTGGATAGCGGGGTGATATTTGGAGAGATTTAAGATGGGTTGGGAGATGGGGAAAGTGTCCAATTGGGGGGGGGGGGGGGGGTGGGGATCTTTCAGTGGTTTGCCCACTGAAGTTTTGCACTCTGTTTATGGGTCTTTCCTTGTCATCGCCTGATTCGGACGTAGGTGAGGAGCTAATATGCTCTATGACAGAGTTTAGTTAGCTGAAAAATAACAGAGCAAGGCAATAGGCTTACACTCAGCCGGTAGGATCAGTGACTAGTACTATCACCAGATGTGTTGTTTCTCTAACAGGTTCCCTGCCAGTTACGAGGAAGCTCAACACTGGTGTTGAAACAAGCTCAACTCCAATTCGAAAGAACACCAGTTGGACACTCAAATGTTTCTTACGAAAAAATGAATAACGTCCGAGAAGAAAGATGGTATTATGTTTACGCTGGACTCATAATCAGGAGGGTTCACCATAACATGGCTCAGAAGAGCCAACCAATATAACGATTCCTGTGTGTTAAGGTTCACCTAGGATGGGTGATGATTGTTGATATGTCACACATCATACAAACATTGTTAAAGGAACGAGAACATTAAAATGTAAGTCACAGGGTGTGATAGATTCCAGTGAAATATTACAAAAGACATTATACTTGAGACTTTATAGACACTCGTTAGGATCAAGTATATTAACAATAACAGTGATACCTAAGTACACACAACAAAGGATTCGTACATTTTTTAGGAACGATAGGAACTTATAATGTGTAGTGTGCAACCGGTCCATGATCAGCTGTAATTTACAAACAGTATCTATTTCGGATGATCAGGAAGATGGATTACCAGGTAGCTACAGATGACAGTCGGTGTCCGGCAGGAGGGATACAGCACTGGGTGAGATGGACTTGTTCTGACTTAACGTGCTGTGGTGTGTCCTTGCAAGGATGAACTGACTATGCTATTATCTGAGGGTCCGATCCTACACACATTATAGAACACATCACACATTTTCTTCGCATACACGTCTCATATACGTTACACTTTTCTTTTAATAAATTAATCTTTATTAATTTTTAGAAGCAAGAATTGTTGAATATGTTGCGTGGGGAAGAATGAGAGGGGGCATAGTACGACAGTGAGAGAGAGAGAGATAGGAAAAGGTGTCCACGGGCTGATGGAGTGTGTTGGACGGAAGCTGGTGGATTCTCCAGGATATTGATAGGGAAAAAAAAAATTATAATGTGGGTGTTGACTCCCCTCACTCCAGGGACGACACTTTAAAGGAAGACACGACAATCATCATCATCATCATCATCATCATCATCATCATCATCATCATCATCATCATCATCATCATCATCATCATCATCATCATCATCATCATCATCATCATCATATTATCATCAAGATCATATCATCATTATCACCATTATCATCTTGTGCGTTGCGTTTCACTGTGGTTCAATACGTCAAACCTCGACAAGCAATGTTTTCAAGTTTGCTTTTCCTAGCCTGTAACTGTCCCCAAATCAACCTACAAGGCAGCAGCTTTTTGTACCACTTCGTTCGGTCCTTAATCTTTGACCTGTCCGTCATGGACGACCCTACCAGTATCTGCGCTACCGTCGGCATAGCTATTGGGATCACTAGAATACGCTAACCTCTCTAAGACGCCAAAGTGGTTATGCAACAAAGGGGAATTGATAATTACAACATGATAGATACGAATTCCACACAGCAACCGTACTAATCCTACGTAGTAGTTTGTTTTCATAGGTATTCTCTGCCGGTCTCTCTGGCCGAGGGGTTACACCACTTTCTCCGTAATCCCGTTTATCACGCAGTCTCGTAGCGGGCGAGAACTGGGAGCGGTTCGTCCCCCGCTGGCGACTTGCGGGATAACTGAGATTACTGAGCGTAATCTTGCCAAGAAATCAACAGACAGCTGAAAGATGCTGCTGTTGACAGCGATGTCCTGTAAAAGGATATGTGAATTTAAAAAAAAAAGGTATTATCAACAGAAGAGATGTGACCGAGAAATTAGCCTTCTCTAGTGAAATACTAGGTTAACAAGCAGAGAACGACGGGGAATGATGCACGTATAAAGTTTAAGAGAAAGTCGGGAAAAGATGCATGTGTAAAGTTTTATGAAAATGACGGAGAACGAGGTGTATGTAAAACTTAAGAGAAAGACGGAAAAAGATGCAAGCTTAAAGCTTAAGAGAAGGACGAGGAAAGATGTGTGTATAAAGCTAGCTTGAAAGAAATACTGGGAAAGATCTACGTGAAAAGCTTAGGAGAAAGATGTATGTGTAGCGCTTAAGGGAAAGACATGGAACTATATGTGTAAAGCTTAAGAGAAAGACGGGAAAGAATATGTGTAAAGCTTCGGAGAAAGACTGGGAAAGATATATGTGAAAACCTTAAGAGAAAGACTGAGAAAGATATGAGTAAAGCTTAAGAGACAGACGGGTAAAGATATATGTGTAAAGCTAAAGAGAAAGACATGGAAATATATGTATACTCTTAAGACAAAGATGAGAAAGAAGTGTGTGTAAAGCTTAAGAAAAAAACAGGGAACGATGTATGCGTAAAGCTTGAAACAAATAGGGCCTACTTGGGCATATATGTGTAAATCTTAATAGAAAGACTGGTAAAAATGTATTTGTAAAGCTTAAGAGAAAGACGGGAAATATGAAGGCGTAAATATTGAGAGAAAGACGGGAAAGATGTAGATGTAACGCTTAAGAGAAAGACGGGAAAGATGTAGTTGTAGAGCTTAAGAAAAAGACGGGAAAGATGTAGGCGTGAAGCTTAAGAGAAAGACGGGAAAGATGTAGTTGTAAAGCTTAATAAAAAGACGGGAAAGATGTAGGTGTAAAGCTTGAGAGAAATACGGGAAAGATGTAGGCGTAAAGCTTAAGAGAAAGACGGGAAAGATGTAGGCGTAAAGCTTAAGAGAAAGACGGTAAATATGTAGGTGTAAAGCTAAAGAGAAAAATGAGAAAGATGTAGGTATACAGCTTAAGAGAAAGACGGGAAAGATGTAAGTGTAAAACTTAAGAGATAGACTCGAAAGATGTAGTTGTAAAGAATACGAGACAGATGGGAAAGATGTTGGGGGAAAGCTTAAGAGAAAGACGGAGAACGTTGTATGTGTGCAGCTTAACAGAGAGAGAGAGAGAGAGAGAGAGAGAGAGAGAGAGAGAGAGAGAGAGAGAGAGAGAGAGAGAGGGGGGGGGGGTGTAAAGATGTATATGTTAAGCCTAAGAGAGGAGTAAATATGTAGCGTAAAGCTAAAGAGAGAAACGAATATTTATGTGTATAAAGCTCAAGAGAATGACGGGTAAATATATGTATAAAGCTTAAGAGAAAGAATGGAAAAATGTATTTGCAAAGCTTAAGAGAAAGACGGGGAAATATAAAGCTTTAGCAGCTGGACAACAAACAATCACAGATCTAACATCAACTTCATTAAAATATACGATGACAGGGAGGATTGACATGTTTACCTCCAAACAAGGCAGCTTACGAATAAAAAAATGTCTTTCAGCTTTCTCATACATGAAGCCAGTCGACTAATTGATAGAAACTCGGTGGAAAACACACATAGCACGACTGCAAAACATAAACATTTCCAATTTAATTGTAACTTTTCAAATTTTTCAATTTATAAAAAAAAAAACCCCAAAAAAACAACATTAATATCGAACATGAAGACAGACTTACAACAATCCACACAGTAAAGACATTGATGATATTTTCTTCTGTAAATTAGTAGCAGTTATAGACGCGCAACTGCATCCGTTATCGTCATCATTAACTATTCCTTAAGATATTTATAACATAATGCTATCGATTTTTTTGTCACGAACGTGTCCTGATTGTGAGTTCTGCTTCTGCAATGGAATTTTGGGGGAAGATTTTCTCTTAGGGACATTCCTTAAATGCATCTGCATTCGCAAGAAAGGAAAATCAAGATATGGAGATTTCTGCGCGTAAAAAAAAACAACATGTCTTTTTTATAGATATTATCCTAGCCATTTTTCTACATCTGAAGTATTTGAACATCTGCATATATAACTGTGATTTTTAAAGGGGAGATTGATGTTTCTGTGGACAGCAAATGCTGGGCTGTGAATGCATAGTGGTTATTTCTCAGACACTGATTAGCACTCATGTAAGTCATGAGTAAAGAAAGAGTGCCGGCTCCGTGGCGAAGAGGTTTCGTAATCGTAATCGCGCATAGCGCGTACGAAACACAGCTGCTGGCGATTTCGCAACAGACCTGTTGCGTTGATGTTTTACGAAATGGTATGGATGCCTGTCATTCAGAAAGCAATGGCAAACTACTGAACGTAAACTTGCCAAGAGATCACAAACAGAAAAAAAACAAGAAATGCTTGGGGTGACTGCGACGTCCTGTAAAAGGATAAGCAACTAACTAAAGAAGTAAGTACATAGTACAGGACCACTTTACACGACAGTAGTATACAATGTGCAAATCGGGTATCATTTGCCGGAGCCTCCGGTAATTGACCTTGACCTCGGCTGATTTTCACTCCCCCTCGATCATATAGTTGGGTAAGGGGTAAGGGGTGATATCTAGGTCATATCTAAGGGCGATAATTCTAAGATTTTATGTTTCTAAGGGCAGATAACTATTGAGTGGGTGTATAAAAATTTTAATTAATTATTAAAAAATAAAATAAAATAAATAAAAAATAAAAATAAATAACGACGGGGTGTGGGGTGGTGGCGAGGGGGTGGGCGCGTGGGGTGAGACTAGGCGACTCGGGTTTAAACACTATCAGGTATATAATAATTTTTTATTAAAGCATGTATAAACAATACAATACATATTAAATAAGTAGCGGCATAGTGGAAAATTCTGGAAGGTAGTACCGGGGAGTTATACGTCGGCAAGTGTGGGAAAATCTCCGGCGGGTGTGACGGTGGTCGGTTCATAACAGACGTGGAAGGGGTGCATACGGAAAAGTCATTAAGTAAAGGGTTGTAAAAACGTGGTGAGTGGTGTGTTAAAATATTTTGAACTGTTAGCGCATTGGTGGTGTACATTAGTACGAATAGAAGGAATAGGTGCGGTGGGGATAGTAGTGGGTATGGGTTAGTGAAATTAGTTGATAAGGGTGGTTATTAGTGCTATGTAGATGTTCATAGTAGCTTATTCACTAACATAACACGTGTTACAAATGAAACCTTGAAAGCTAAAGATCGTTGATTGTAATGGATATAGTGTAGTATCATTCGGCGGTAAGGGGTGGGTACCAGGTATTAGTGGTCAAGCAGTGGTCAAGCAGTGGTCAAGTGGTGGTCAAGTAAGGAAAATTTTAGGGAAAAGTGATTGTAGCGATATGGTGATGGTTAAAGGATGGTAAATTAGTAGTAAATTAGTGGTCAAGCAGTGGTCAAGTAGTAGTCAAGCAGTGGTCAAGCGGTGTGTAAGTGAGGAAAATTTTAGGGAAAAATGGTTGTAATGAGATGGTGATGATTAAAGAGTGGTAAATTAGAGGTCAAGCAGTGGTCAAGCAGTGGTCAAGTGATCAAGTAAGGAAAATTTTAGGGAAAAGTGATTGTAATGATATGGTGATGATTAAAGGGTAGTAAATTAGTGGTCAAGCAGTGGTCAGACAGTGGTCAAGTGGTGGTCAAGTGAGGAAATTTTAGGGAAAAGTAGTTGTAATGATATGGTGATGATTAAAGGATGGTAAATTAGTGGTCAAGCAGTGGTCAAGTAGTGGTCAAGTGAGGAAATTTTAGGGAAAAGTGGTTATAATGATATGGTGATGATTAAAGGGTGGTAAATTAGTGGTCAAGTAGTGGTCAACCAATGGTCAAGTAGTGGTCAAGTGGTCGAGTGACCACTTAAATTGTAGAGGACGATGTCCCTAAGATTATGGTAGTGGTTAAAGTGATCGATGACATGGTCAAGTAGCGGTCAACCAGTGGTCAAGTGGTCGAATGAACACTTAAAAGGTAGAGAAAAGTACGTATATTGAAACGGTGATGGTAAAATGGTCGACAACGTGGTCAAGCAGTGGTCAAGTAGTGCTCAATCAGTGGTCAACCGCTTAAGTGAGAAAATTGTAGCGTATGGTACGTGTAGTGAAACAGAGATGGATAAATTAAGTAGTGACATTGTCAAGTAGTGATCAAGTAGCGGGCAAGTACTGGTCAAATGGTCGAGTGACCACTTAAATTGTAAGGCAAAGTACGTGTAGTGAACCTGTGTTGGTTAAAGTGATCGATGACGTGCACAAGTTGTGGCCAAGTAGTGGTAAATGGTCGAGTGACTACTTAAATTGTCGGTGAAAGTAGGTATAGTCACATGGTGATGATCAAGAGTTGGTCAAGTGGTGCTCAAATAGTGGTCAAGTAGTGGTCAAGTAGTCGAATGACCACTTAAATTATAGGGTATGGTACGTGTACTGAAACGGTGATGGTAAAATAAGTAAGGACATAGTCAAATAGTGGTCAAGTACTGGTGAAGTAGTGATCAAGTGGTCGAAGGATCACTTAAATTGTAGGGTATGGTATGTGTAGTGACATGATGATGGTTAAAGTGATCGATGAAATGATCAAGACGTTATGCCGACTGCTAAGTTCAGAAAGTAATGTCCTTACTATCGGCAATTTCCCTGACAGGAGCGCCTCGAGCACTGATGTTGTATTGATCAATAGCACCTAGTGGTACAGTCAACACACATGGACAATAGTTACATCCGGTCAAAGATGGCGTCGCACCCTATCACACATGGGTAATTGCTACAACCAAACTACGTCTCATTCACTAAAACTGGTCAAATATGGTGGCACATCCGGTCACAGGGGTAATGGGACATCTGAGACACGTGGTTAAGAGGGAAACTATAGAAAAAGGGTGTCCTATCGGTTGTCGAGTCAGGGAACCTAACGTATGATGATCACTGTGTATAGGAGTGAATACACTGCATCATCAACAATGCATCATCAACACTGCATCCGAAGGGTAAAATGGTCACCCCCTTCTCTCTCTTTTCTATAACCGTGTAGTCCTCGTGTTATCCGGTTACACCAAAGGACACCCGAGCATAAACACAACAAACTGCCCCGATTCAACCTTAGGCAATGCACGTAACATGACAGGTCACATGTCCGCCGTCATAACCAGCGACGTTATCACGTATCAAATTAGACATCCACACTTTCATTTCCTTTCTATGTGGCCATAGTGTCTTTACCTCTTTCTCCAGAAAGCCATTTCCAAGACCAATATATGTTTTTTTTCAGTGTACCTGCTCAGTGCCACACTTCACAATCAGACAAAAGTACACGTTCTATGTACCACTTCAACCGTCAAATAAGAAAATATGTTAGACAAAATATTAAAATTATTGGTCAAATACAGAAATATATCACCCAAACTTATAAAAAGTAGGAACATATGTTAACCAAATGGAAAATATCTTAGCCAAATAGGAAAATTTGTTAGCCAAATAGAAAAAAATATTGAATACGTAACGATATATCTTGTCCACACTTATGAAAAGTAGGGACATTTGTTAGTCAAATGAGAAAAAAGATTGACCAAGTAACGAAATACCCCCCAACAAACTTATGAAAAGTACGAAAGTTTGTTAAGCAAGTATGAAAAGGTATCGACCAAACAGAGAAATATATCACCCAAACTTATAAAAAGTAGGAACATATGTTAACCAAAAGGAAAATACCTTGGCCAAATAGGAAAATTTGTTAGCCAAATAGAAAAAAATATTGACCACGTAACGATATATCTTGTCCACACTTATGAAAAGTAAGGACATTTGTTAGCCAAAGGAGAAAAAAGATTGACCAAGTAACGAAATTCCCCAACCAAACTTATGAAAAGTACGAAACTTTGTTAAGCAAGTATGAAAAGGTATCGACCAAGTAGAGAAATATATCACCCAAACTTATAAAAAGTAGGAACATATTTTAACCAAAGGGAAAATACCTTGGCCAAATAGGAAAATTTGTTAGCCAAATAGAAAAAATATTGACCCCGTAACGATATATCTTGTCCACACTTATGAAAAGTAGGGACATTTGTTAGCCAAATAGAAAAAATATTGACCACGTAACGGTATATCGTGTCCACACTTATGAAAAGTAGGGAAATTTGTTAGTCAAATGAGAAAAAAGATTGACCAAGTAACGAAATACCCAAACCAAATTTATGAAAAGTACGAAACTTTGTTAAGCAAGTATGAAAAGGTAACGACCAAACAGAGAAATATATCACCTAAACTTATAAAAAGTAGGAACATATGTTAACCAAATGGAAAATACCTTGGGCAAATAGGAAAATTTGTTAGCCAAATGGGGAAAATATTGTCCAAGTAACGAAATATCCCCCAACAAACTTAGGAAAAGTACGAAACTTTGTTAAGCAAGTATGAAAAGGTATCGACCAAGTAGAGAAATATATCACCCAAACTTATAAAAAGTAGGAACATATTTTAACCAAAGGGAAAATACCTTGGCCAAATAGGAAAATTTGTTAGCCAAATAGAAAAAATATTGACCACGTAACGATATATCTTGTCCACACTTATGAAAAGTAGGGACATTTGTTAGCCAAAGGAGAAAAAAGATTGACCAAGTAACGAAATACCCAAACCAAACTTATGAAAAGTACGAAACTTTGTTAAGCAAGTATGAAAATGTATCGACCAACCAGAGAAATATATCACCCAAACTTATAAAAACTAGGAACATATGTTAACCAAATGGAAAATATCTTAGCCAAATAGGAAAATTTGTTAGCCAAATGGGGAAAATATTGTCCAAGTAACGAAATATCTTGTCCACACTTATGAAAAGTAGGGACATTTGTTAGCCAAAGGAGAAAAAAGATTGACCAAGTAACGAAATTCCCCAACCAAACTTATGAAAAGTACGAAACTTTGTTAAGCAAGTATGAAAAGGGATCGACCAAACAGAGAAATATATCACCCAAACTTATAAATAGTAGGAACATATGTTAACCAAATGGAAAATATCTTGGCCAAATAGGAAATATTGTTAGCCAAATAGAAAAAATATTGACCACGTAACGATATATCTTGTCCACACTTATGAAATGTAGGGAAATTTGTTAGTCAAATGGGGAAAATATTGACAACGTAACGAAATACCCCCCAACAAACTTAGGAAAAGTACGAAACTTTGTTAAGCAAGTATGAAAAGGTATCGGCCAAACAGAGAAATATAACACTCAAATTTATGAAAAGTAGGAAACGTTGTTAGCCAAAGTGAAAAAACCTAGGTCAAGTAAGAAAATTCTGATAGCCAAATGTGAAAAGTGTCGGCCAAATACAGAAATTGCTCAACCAAACTTATAAAACGTAGGAAAATTGTTATTCAAACGGGAAAGCTATTGAACAACTAGGAAAATGTAATAGTCAAAGAAGAATAATATTGAACAAGTAATGAAATATATCATTCAAACTTACGAAAAGTAGGAAGCCTTGATAACCAAAGGTGAAAAATATCACTCAAAGAGAGAAATAGCTCGCCCCAACGTATAAAAAGTAGGAAAATTGTCGGCCAAAGGGGAAAAAGTTAGACCAAATACAGAAATATCTCGACCAAACTTATAAAAATCTAGGAAAAAATAGTACCCAACACAACTAAAAGGCTGACTAAAGTTATAAATCCAAACTTATAAAAATAACCAAATAGGAAAACATATTGACCAAGTACAGACATATATCAATCAAACTTATAAACTTGTCGTCCAAAGTGATAAAAAACAAAGAAAGGCTGTCAGCCAGTCTAAGAAATAGGTATGGAAAAGTAAGTCGACCAAGACTACAGAAGTTATATTTTTATTTCCTTTTTTTCTTTTTTTTTTTTCTTTTTTTTCTGAGCTTGGTCGACTTTCCTACATTTTATACGTTGGGGCGAGCTATTTCTCTCTTTTAGTGATATTTTTCACCTTTGGTTATCAAGGCTTCCTACTTTTCGTAAGTTTGAATGATATATTTCATTACTTGTTCAATATTATTCTTCTTTGACTATTACATTTTCCTAGTTGTTCAATAGCTTTCCCGTTTGAATAACAATTTTCCTACGTTTTATAAGTTTGGTTGAGCAATTTCTGTATTTGGCCGACACTTTTCACACTTGGCTATCAGAATTTTCTTACTTGACCTGGGTTTTTTCACTTTGGCTAACAACGTTTCCTACTTTTCATAAATTTGGGTGTTATATGTCTCTGTTTGGCCGATACCTTTTCATACTTGCTTAACAAAGTTTCGTACTTTTCCTAAGTTTGTTGGGGGGTATTTCGTTACGTGGTCAATATTTTCCCCATTTGACTAACAAATGTCCCTACTTTTCATAAGTGTGGACAAGATATATCGTTACGTGGTCAATATTTTTTCTATTTGGCTAACAAATTTTCCTATTTGGCCAAGGTATTTTCCCTTTGGTTAAAATATGTTCCTACTTTTTATAAGTTTGGGTGATATATTTCTCTACTTGGTCGATACCTTTTCATACTTGCTTAACAAAGTTTCGTACTTTTCCTAAGTTTGTTGGGGGATATTTCGTTACTTGGACAATATTTTCCCCATTTGGCTAACAAATTTTCCTATTTGGCTAAGATATTTTCCATTTGGTTAACATATGTTCCTACTTTTTATAAGTTTGGGTGATATATTTCTCTGTTTGGTCGATACATTTTCATACTTGCTTAACAAAGTTTCGTACTTTTCATAAGTTTGGTTTGGGTATTTCGTTACTTGGTCAATCTTTTTTCTCATTTGACTAACAAATTTCCCTACTTTTCATAAGTGTGGACAAGATATATCGTTACGTGGTCAATATTTTTTCTATTTGGCTAACAAATTTTCCTATTTGGCCAAGGTATTTTCCCTTTGGTTAAAATATGTTCCTACTTTTTATAAGTTTGGGTGATATATTTCTCTACTTGGTCGATACCTTTTCATACTTGCTTAACAAAGTTTCGTACTTTTCCTAAGTTTGTTGGGGGCTATTTCGTTACTTGGACAATATTTTCCCCATTTGGCTAACAAATTTTCCTATTTGGCCAAGGTATTTTCCTTTTGGTTAACATATGTTCCTACTTTTTATAAGTTTGGGTGATATATTTCTCTGTTTGGTCGATACCTTTTCATACTTGCTTAACAAAGTTTCGTACTTTTCATAAGTTTGTTGGGGGGTATTTCGTTACTTGGTCAATCTTTTTTCTCATTTGACTAACAAATGTCCCTACTTTTCATAAGTGTGGACAAGATATATCGTTACGTATTCAATATTTTTTTCTATTTGGCTAACAAATTTTCCTATTTGGCTAAGATATTTTCCATTTGGTTAACATATGTTCCTACTTTTTATAAGTTTGGGTGATATATTTCTCTGTTTGGTCGATACATTTTCATACTTGCTTAACAAAGTTTCGTACTTTTCATAAGTTTGGTTTGGGTATTTCGTTACTTGGTCAATCTTTTTTCTCATTTGACTAACAAATTTCCCTACTTTTCATAAGTGTGGACAAGATATATCGTTACGTGGTCAATATTTTTTCTATTTGGCTAACAAATTTTCCTATTTGGCTAAGATATTTTCCCTTTGGTTAACATATGTTCCTACTTTTTATAAGTTTGGGTGATATATTTCTGTATTTGACCAATAATTTTAATATTTTGTCTAACATATTTTCTTATTTGACGGTTGAAGTGGTACATAGAACGTGTACTTTTGTCTGATTGTGAAGTGTGGCACTGAGCAGGTACACTGAAAAAAACATATATTGGTCTTGGAAATGGCTTTCTGGAGAAAGAGGTAAAGACACTATGGCCACATAGAAAGGAAATGAAAGTGTGGATGTCTAATTTGATACGTGATAACGTCGCTGGTTATGACGGCGGACATGTTACCTGTCATGTTACGTGCATTGCCTAAGGTTGAATCGGGGCAGTTTGTTGTGTTGATGCTCGGGTGTCCTTTGGTGTAACTGGATAACACGAGGACTACACGGTTATAGAAAAGAGAGAGAAGGGGGTGACCATTTTACCCTTCGGATGCAGTGTTGATGATGCATTGTTGATGATGCAGTGTATTCACTCCTATACACAGTGATCATCATACGTTAGGTTCCCTGACTCGACAACCGATAGGACACCCTTTTTCTATAGTTTCCCTCTTAACCACGTGTCTCAGATGTCCCATTACCCCTGTGACCGGATGTGCCACCATATTTGACCAGTTTTAGTGAATGAGACGTAGTTTGGTTGTAGCAATTACCCATGTGTGATAGGGTGCGATACCATCTTTGACCGGATGTAACTATTGTCCATGTGTGTTGACTGTACCACTAGGTGCTATTGATCAATACAACATCAGTGCTCGAGGCGCTCCTGTCAGAGAAATTGCCGATAGTAAGGACATTACTTTCTGAACTTAGCAGTCGGCATAACGTCTTGATCATTTCATCGATCACTTTAACCATCATCATGTCACTACACATACCATACCCTACAATTTAAGTGATCCTTCGACCACTTGATCACTACTTCACCAGTACTTGACCACTATTTGACTATGTCCTTACTTATTTTACCATCACCGTTTCAGTACACGTACCATACCCTATAATTTAAGTGGTCATTCGACTACTTGACCACTACTTGACCACTATTTGAGCACCACTTGACCAACTCTTGATCATCACCATGTGACTATACCTACTTTCACCGACAATTTAAGTAGTCACTCGACCATTTACCACTACTTGGCCACAACTTGAGCACGTCATCGATCACTTTAACCAACACAGGTTCACTACACGTACTTTCCCTTACAATTTAAGTGGTCACTCGACCATTTGACCAGTACTTGCCCGCTACTTGATCACTACTTGACAATGTCACTACTTAATTCATCCATCTCTGTTTCACTACACGTACCATACCCTACAATTTTCTCACTTGAGCGGTTGACCACTGGTTGAGCACTACTTGACCACTGCTTGACCACGTTGTCGACCATTTTACCATCACCGTTTCAATATACGTACTTTTCTCTACCTTTTAAGTGTTCATTCGACCACTTGACCACTGGTTGACCGCTACTTGACCATGTCATCGATCACTTTAACCACTACCATAATCTTAGGGACATCGTCCTCTACAATTTAAGTGGTCACTCGACCACTTGACCACTACTTGACCATTGGTTGACCACTACTTGACCACTAATTTACCACCCTTTAATCATCACCATATCATTATAACCACTTTTCCCTAAAATTTCCTCACTTGACCACTACTTGACCACTGCTTGACCACTGCTTGACCACTAATTTACCATCCTTTAATCATCACCATATCATTACAACCACTTTTCCCTAAAATTTCCTCACTTGACCACCACTTGACCACTGTCTGACCACTGCTTGACCACTAATTTACTACCCTTTAATCATCACCATATCATTACAATCACTTTTCCCTAAAATTTTCCTTACTTGACCACTGCTTGACCACTGCTTGACCTCTAATTTACCACTCTTTAATCATCACCATCTCATTACAACCACTTTTCCCTAAAATTTTCCTCACTTACACACCGCTTGACCACTGCTTGACCACTACTTGACCACTGCTTGACCACTAATTTACCACTAATTTACCATCCTTTAACCATCACCATATCGCTACAATCACTTTCCCCTAAAATTTTCCTTACTTGACCACCACTTGACCACTGCTTGACCACTGCTTGACCACTAATACCTGGTACCCACCCCTTACCGCCGAATGATACTACACTATATCCATTACAATCAGCGATCTTTAGCTTTCAAGGTTTCATTTGTAACACGTGTTATGTTAGTGAATAAGCTACTATGAACATCTACATAGCACTAATAACCACCCTTATCAACTAATTTCACTAACCCATACCCACTACTATCCCCACCGCACCTATTCCTTCTATTCGTACTAATGTACACCACCAATGCGCTAACAGTTCAACATATTTTAACACACCACTCACCCACGTTTTTACAACCCTTTACTTAATGACTTTTCCGTATGCACCCCTTCCACGTCTGTTATGAACCGACCACCGTCACACCCGCCGGAGATTTTCCCACACTTGCCGACGTATAACTCCCCGGTACTACCTTCCAGAATTTTCCACTATGCCGCTACTTATTTAATATGCATTGTATTGTTTATACATGATTTAATAAAAAATTATTATATACCTGATAGTGTTTAAACCCGAACCGCCTAGTCTCACCCCACGCGCCCACCCCCTCGCCACCACCCCGCACCCCGTCGTTATTTATTTTTATTTTTATTTATTTTATTTTATTTTTTAATAATTAATTAAAATTTTTATACACCCACTCAATAGTTATCTGCCCTTAGAAACATAAAATCTTAGAATTATCGCCCTTAGATATGACCTAGATATCACCCCTTACCCCTTACCCAACTATATGACCGAGGGGGAGTGAAAATCAGCCGAGGTCAAGGTCAATTACCGGAGGCTCCGGCAAATGATACCCGATTTGCACATTGTATACTACTCACGACTATAGTTGTATTGGGCAAACAGGTCTGGATCCATGATTTCACAGACTTAAGAGAAAGACGGTAAAGATGTGGGTGTAAAGCTTCTCTATAGACGATGCAGTCAGTGTCACAGCCGCCGTCTCCATTTGACCTGGCTTGACCTGGAAGCCAATGTCAATGTCATAAATCTGTCCCATATTGGAAACGAACTCACGACTACCGGACCGGCAGGTGATCGATCAGCCGTAACGGTACCGCGACTCCCAGAACATGTAGTGTACCTTTCACACCAGAACATAAACATATGCAGTTAGAATACACGCCTAGTAATTGTAGGAGGGACAGTTATTGAGCAGCGTGGAATTTATAATAAAGTGCATGCATATAGGCAACGGAATATTTTGTTTTTCAGGATACAAACTGGCTCTTAAGCAATACCCCATGAAGGGTTCGAGAGCATCGAGAAGTTTAGGCATGCGCAATTGCGATTTAAAAAAAAACTAGGATGTCCCACTATCATTTGCACTGTGGAAGAACAACGAGCAGTTAGTTATTCACGTTGTGTGTGTGTGTGTGTGTGTGTGTGTGTGTGTGTGTGTGTGTGTGTGTGTGTGTGTGTGTGTGTGTGTGTGGTAAGAGGGTGTGAAACCTTTTTAAACCTACAGAAGAATAATGGTTAGAAATGAAGACAGTTATTATAGTCAGCATACGATATGTGTATCCATTCAGCCATGCTGAACTACACTATAACACTTTAACCTTTCTGCAATGTGTACTACCTTTCCGTAAGTTGCCCGGGCTACTTGTATTATGTGCATCGGTATTATGAGCACCAATGCAGCAATGGGAAAGTCTGCCTGGGACCTTGCAGACATGGGTTCACAACATAATATGTCGTCCTTTATGGAGGCCGGCTCTGTGGCGAAGGGGTTACAGACGCAGTTCGTAATCCCGCATACCGAGTTCGAAACACAGCTGCGGGCGATTTGGCAGCAGACCGCCTTAGGTTGATTTTTATAAAATAGTATCGGTGCTGGTCGATCAGAAAGCAATGGCTAACTACTGAACGTAAACTTGCCAAGAAATCACAAACAGCCTACAAATGATGTTGTTGATTGCAACATCCTGGAAAGGATACGCAACTAACTTTTTGGAAACGAAAAGAATCAAATGCAGAGAGTCTGGAGAGGCTGGGAATGAACAGAGAGTTGACATACAAGAAATGAAAAAGAGGCAAGTTTCGACCTCATTACAAGACACAACACACTTCTAAAAACGATACTAAAAGGAAGAGTTGAAGGCATGCGAGCAAAAGATAGACGGTGATAGAAACAGGAAGACATCATCAAGAGAAGAACAAACAGTGGTTTTTCAGAGATATCACTTTAGGTCGGAGACAAAATAATATCGAAGATCCATTGCAGCTACCCTTCATTGTGGAGACAGTGCTAATGGACTACTTAGCTGGAACGTTTCTATGAAGTCACGTTGATTTAAAAACACAACATACACAACATAAATTCCCCCACACAAACAACAAAAATTCCAACACACACACACAAATGGAAATGCCCACACACGAACACACATTCAAGGCAAGCTAACAAAAACAAAATCTTGGCCAACTGGCAATTGGAAGTCTGATAGTATCACGTGACAGCCTATTTCTCCCCGCTATGATTGCCTCCAATTTAAAATGTCCGGTTACAGGGAGGGTAGTCGAGGGGGAAGACAGAGACATTTTAAAGATGGAAGGGAGATGGGTGAGCAGGAGGGTAAAAATGCGGGGTGGGGTGGGGTGGGGAGGAGGGTACTTTCGTCAATGAAGAAAGAAATAGGACACGCTCAGAGCGTGGACTTGTTGGGATGCCCCTTCTAACTATACCAATCGATGCGTCTTCTAAATATGGCCAAACCTTCGTCAACAGTCGCCATGGCAACGCTGCGTGAATGCGTGTGTGTGTGTGGGGGGAAGAGGTTGGTGAATCGATATGGAGTCGTGGCTTTGAATGATCCTTGTACAGTCACGTGCTTTCTTCTTTCCGCGTCTATCTAACGTTACCTATCCAACACTTCACATGCTACTTTCGTAGAGGTTACTTGTTATTCTGTTTAGTCCCCCTAGCGTCTGCTATTGTTTATAAGCCTGCGCATTCAGACAGTGGAACCAATTCGAAAACATGGAATTTTCCACTTTCCCAAGACGGGTATCTATTTCAAAGCTTGCATACAGATTAGAATCGCTGTCTATAAACTGTCAAGAGCCGCAAACATGTGCAGTTCGGTATTGAAGACTATAAATCACTATCATTGAATGTAAGAAAGAGAGTACTGGAATAGTATGTAGAACTTGTTTTGCTGCATGAGAGTGAGTTATGGAATGAGAAAGGAGAACAAAGCAGAAAGAGGCTGAAAGCAAAAAGAGATGCGGTTTCAGATGCAAATGTTGCTAATAACTTTTGATCTCTAGTTACTTAGTCGCGTTACCAACTTCACAAAAAAGGGTCACCCCATTATGCTCCGTTCCTGTGCCAGTGAATATCACACAAAATGCTCCTTACTGCCCCATGCGAAAATTGGAACAGACAGGAGTCTCGAAAAACCAACAGCCAGGACACAGGTATACTATGCATAATGCCGCTGCCAGAATGCCAACACAAAAATCCGCCTTGAAAAATACAGTTCATCGTCGGTGGAAGCGGCAGTCACTAGAAAACCAGCAGCCACACATTACTGCATAAGGCAACCCAGTTAGCTCAGCGACCGGCCGGCCGCCATTTTTCTGATCATGCAGTTCTCGCTACAAACAACCACGGACAGATGTAAAAGTCCTCCACACGAAATTCACAGCTCACAGTGTCGCTCCACGCACTCAACTCAGTAGCAGGGAACCATATTGTACCTAGCAACAATTTCCTGGAAAAGGATAAAGAAAGTAGAACATTATATAGAACATAGAGGTCAGCGTGGCTGATAGATTAAGAGCTCCTGTATTAAATCTCCTTTGGACTGATGACGGGATAGTGAGTTCAACCCCTACACCTGTTAGTTGCATTTAAACATTAACTTCTCGTTCAGAAAGTAATGGCAAACTACTGAACGTAAAATTGCCTAGGAAATCAATATGGGGGTTGATAGCAAAGTACTGCAAAAAACATGAAACAATAAAAGGAGAAAAGAAAAAAAAATAAAACAGCAAAAAGCAATGTTTGATTTTATAATGAGAAGAGAGGCATTGGAGGACACGGAGATTACTGATATGATGAGTGGGACATGAGGCAGAGGCAGGCCGAAAGATGTGATGAGGGATGTACTGAGACGGTGACCAAGAGGAATGTTATTTGAAGAGCTGATTCTAGCCACCAAGGACGAGACCTATAGAGGGACTTGAAAGCCTACGCTGGTTGGCAGGTCGCATGATGATGATGATGATTGAAGACAGACAAAAAATAAAGATAATAGGAATGACACAAAATGCTTTCAACATTATGCAGTCAGTATTAACATCTAGGGAGATTAACAACACATTACAAATGAGGATTGTCAAATGTTATGTATATCCAACAATACTATATGGAGCGGAAGCCTGAACAATGAACAAACAGTTAGAAAGTCGAATAGAGGTCTGGAGATGTGGATAGATAGTAAAATATGTCGTATTTAAGGGAAACAAAAACAATAAAATACAGCGTTTCTAGAAAAAATGGGAATATAAAGAGAGTTGATGAAAGAAATAAAAAGGAAGCATTTAAATATTTCGGCCATGGTAAACAAAAACATAACACTATTATAAAAAACCATACTGGAGGATAAGGTTGAAACAAAATCAAGCGACGAAAAGGTAGACAACAATACAAGTGGGAATATAACACCAAGCGATGGACGAACAGCAATCTGACAGAATGAACAGTCAAGGCGAGAGACAGACGGTGTCGGAGACCACTGCAGCACACCTTCATTGTGGAGACGGCACCTGATTGATTGACTTATGTTGTGAACAATTCCACTGTATCGGCCATGTTCTATATTTTCGCCCCACATACCGCAACATATTGACCGCGGAACAAGAAAACCCATAACAGGCTAGATTCTACCGTATGCAGGGTTTTTCATTTTCTCTACCTCCTCCCCTTTCCTCCCGGTGCCGATTTTCTGGCAAGGATTCCAGATCGAAGTGCATGAGAACTGTCGTTTGCGAGGGCGGGCTGGAAGCTGGGTAGGACTCCCTTAGCCGGCGGAAATCACGCTTGTTGGACTCCCGCAACAAGCTAATGGATGCTGATAATACATTCAAGCGATCATCCGTCTTGGTGGTTTGTTCAAATGTGTGTGTGTGTTTAATTTTTCTACAGACCACGCGAAGGATTTTACGTGAGCTGAATTTTGTGAGAAGACAATGCATTTATTGTTTCAATGAGGTGTTGAATTGTGCCCTGCCTGATTAGTTAGTTGTGCATAGCAGTTTGAAGTAACTGAAATCGTAAGTGTTATAAGTATTCACCGAAGAACACATTGCTTTCCTAAACCGTTGTCTACGCAAAAGACAATACGTTTTAGATGTTTTTGTTCTCTTAGGAGTAAATATTATGTGACCAAACGTGAGCCAGCCTTTCATAGAACCGCATATCAACATGTGCTATGCCGATTATCAAGACCGGTCTTGGTTTCGAATCTCACACGGTTACAAGAATCTTACATAAGGTTCTTGTCCCCATTAAGCCACGTGGCTATGCCATCCTGGTCTTTTCACATCGATTTTGCCAACTGTCACTAAGTTTTCAAGTTTATTTCTTCTGATGACGTGCCCAAAAATGCATGTGTAAGTCAAATTCCTCTAATTAAATTCATTATCATCATCATGTGCCATGTTGATAAGCGTGGGCGGTCATGTTTCGCTATCTCACACGATCACCAGAGTCGTGGATCAGTTCTGTGTGCTTGTCTCGACCATGATCTATTGCAACAAACATGACTGTCTCGGTATTTGCAATGAAGGTAGTTTGCCATTGCTTTCCTTCCCAGCAGTGACGATACTGGTCGTTGACTGTAGCCATTGTTTCCTAAAAGAGATCCTGTGCCTGCAGTAGTGAAATTGGAGACCATAACCTACAAATATCTGTCAGCTGCTCCACAAGTTCATCCACCGCCTGCACCCATGGCTTCAGATGACCCTGATGGGGGAGAGGGGGGGGGGGGGTATTTCACCTTGCCCAAGGGTGACCCGTAGTTTTCATTTGTTTATTGTAGGACTTTATCCATCGTGTTTCTGTTTTTCTAGAGCATTTTATGTATTTTCCACAGGAACCACTTTTCAAATGCCATTAGCTGTTTCTCAGCGTGTCTGCTTATTGTCCATGTGTTATAAGTATATAACAGTCAAGGTTCAATATTGTACTGCAACACAAAATCATGTCGCCAGTCGCTACACGCTGAGGAGCATACTGAGAATGGGATGTGAGCACTTATTTTCTAAGAGCCAGATGTGCAATAAGGATGATCTATTTACTTACTAACTAGCTAGCCAAATAACTAACTAATTGACTGACTGACTGACTGACTGACTGACTGACTGGCTGGCTGGCTGACTGACTGACTGACTGACTGACTGACTGGCTGGCTGGCTGACTGACTGACTGACTGACTGACTGAATCACTCACAAACTCACTCACTCACTCACTCACTCACTCACTCACTCACTCACTCCCTCCCTCCCTCCCTCACTCCCTCCCTCCCTCCCTCACTCACTCACTCACTCACTCACTCGCTCACTAAGCAACTAACTTCAATACTCTTTTTCTCACTGCGGTGAACAAATGTTTTTTTTTAGGTGAGTATGTTTTCTATCTTTGCCTTGGCGATTCTTGCTCTTATCTCTACAAGATATTCTCCATCAGATACTATCACTATTCTGAGATTGTTGTACCGGTTCAGTTGTTTAAGAATGTTCCCATTTACATGGAATAACTGTCATTACTGCATATAGCACCTTGCTATGTTAGGTTAGTTTTTTTTTATAAACATTGTGGTATTTCTGGTTAAGATGAAGACTGCCGTTAACGAGCTATTGACTTTTATCGCCCGCAATTTATGCTTAATACGTATGGTTTTTCTAGAGGTATATGATGTTATAGAGTCGTGGTTGATAGTGGTTAATGAGCTTGCCTACCAAGACAGTGGACAGAGTTCAATTCCCAACGAAGGCAAGACCCCCCACCTCCCTTTTCCGCCCAACGACACAAGTGAAATGATAACATCAAGAGACGGACGAACAGCAATGTGAAAGAATCTACAGTTAGGATGTGAGACAGACAGTAATGGAGATCCATTGCAGCACACCTACATCGTGGAGACGGCACCTGATTGATTGATTGATCTTGTGAAAAATGCCATTGTATCGGCCATGTTCTATATGTGCACCCAACATACGGTAACACATTGACCGCGGAACAGGGCCGAACTGCCTCATAAAATGGTACCAGACAATATGTTGAGAATTATCTAGGAAGGAAAGGCTATATGGAAGAGAAATGGCTACACCGCATCACAGACTGTTGCCTAGAATATGTGAAGGGCTAATATTTCACTCCCCAACGACAATATACGATTGGGAAGTGTCTTTAACATTTTATGGACTCCTAGGAGTTAATTTTGCATATACTGGTAATCGTACTGCGCCTTACACCCTGAAACCCTCTTGTCAACATCTCAAGTATAGGATGCATTTTTAATGACTGTGCAGTGTTTAAAAATATTGCTGGTCCAAGTTTTGTAGTTACCTATTATGTTGGATGAACTTTACAGAGGGTGAATACAAAACTTGTAACGGCAATATTTTCAAACACTGCACAGGCATTAAAAATACACCCTATAGAATGGTACTGTACATAATCGCTTAGCCGATGCGTTCAGATCACTACGTTATAGCACACATATTTTAGAGGGAAGACCAGGAGAACTTTTAATCAGATAGCGGTGGAAACGGTTAGTGGTATGACTCTTTGCTGGCTGTTAAACGAGGGGACGGGGTGCTTATGGGAATGTCCTGAGTGCAGTGATGTCAGTTTTTAGCTCAACTCAGTTCAACACATATTTAGGAGTAGTTATAAAACCTACTGTTGTCGCCTTGTCTTCTACCATAGCCCAGATGTCTATTGGGACTAGCGCTACCAGATACGTGGGCACCAAAAGGAGGACATAATAAGACAAAAAAAGAGAACAAAGGAGGACATATTGAATGTTTAATTTGAATCGTTCCAGATTAAACCCCCAACCAGTACAGTTTTATTACAATAGCTACCAATAAGTGTATCTTACTCTTAGTGAATCGACCAAGAAACAATCATGTTAAAAAAAAAAATATAAATTCAATGGAGGCCTTTTTTCAAAATGCTAAAAAACATTATTTAAACAGCCGATTGTATAATTATTACATTATAATCTTTATTAATTACGCAACATATTTCTCGGAGGAGCCAACTTTTCGTAGAAGATCTCCGTTAGCAATCACATATGCATAAAACTGTTCACAGATAAGATTCTTCAAATTGTACGTTGTGAGAATGATGCCCTTTACAGAGTCGAGTAAGAGTCTGTTCCTTTGGCATTTCACATTTGGTATAAACAGGAAAATTAAATAAATATTATTAAGCAATGGGTTCTAAAAAGACGTAAAAGTAAATATCAAAAAGAGTAATGAGTCAGATACAGATAAGAATTAGAATTACCATAATCGACTACTTCTCAGAAATACATAGACTGTGTACATTTTAGCAATGCAAGCATACGGTAGAGTGTAGATACATTGTAAGTTGTTACAACAATACATAAAAAATTATAACATAAAATATAAGAAACACCGGACATTTTAAAGGTTTTTTAGCTATGCTTGCCGGACGGAGAATATTAGGCTGAAAGGAGGACATGTCCTCTTTTTGCCGGACGTCTGGCACCCCTAGTTGGGGCGTCCTGTTGCTTTATTTACACTGTGCATGACCTGTTTCCACTCATGTCTTTCTCTTGTCGGCATTTCAGTTTCTACTAGGGGTTTTCATGTCCAGCTCTGAATAGTAACTTAAACATGTTGTATGTCCTTGTTTTTACAGGAAGGTGGCAGTCATCCCCATTATGTATTAGCAGGGTTGTCCATGGGACATAATTTACATTGCGTGGTAATTTATGCATGTCCCATCCCATCCCGCCCCATGGGACTTTCCATGGGATTCCCATGGGAATAACAGTCCCATGGCCAAACCTGGCAGGCTTGAGCATGGGACATGTTTTTCTGTCCCATCCAGTGATAATTTATGCCTGCCCCATCCCGTCCCTTCCCATCCCTACACTATTCAGAAAATCCCCCCTTTTCCCCATGGGATTCCCATGGCCGAGCCTGTGTATTAGCCGTTTGAAATTTATCAGACAATTTACATTCTAAACAATATATTCCCTTAGTGAATTTAAACACAGAAGCCCCAAACAATATGTTGCACGATTTATGGCTGGCATATTTCGCCTGATCTCGTCAGATACATACTGCAGAGTGTATACATATGAAGTGATGATTAATTTATCCACTTTATTTGATATACAACTTTGCAGTATGCGCCTGACGAGATGCGGCTAAATATGCCAGGCAATAAATTGTGCAACATATTGTTTAGGGCTTCTGTGTTTAAACTATACATTCATTGGTTTTCCTTTGCTGTTTGAACGACCGGCGCCATATACCATCGAAATGAATACAAAGCGATTTGCTTCAAAATCAACTACGGCTGATTTCGAACCCTCGTCTCGGTATGTCGGGGCAACTGTGAGACTGCCTTCACTATCATCTAATCCACGGACGCCGAATTCTAACAGCCCAAGTATTTTTCCGTCTTTCTCTTTTTAATTCCCCTGCGACTGTTGCGATTAGCATGTCGGGGATGTCGTAACTGATCTTGTCAGGGGGCTTTACCACTGGAGCTTGAGTACTTTTAGAATCGTTACATGGCATGTACTCGTATATTGGCCAGACTTGCGTGGTGATGTTCTGAATCTTGTAGTTTGTGATATCATCTTTATATTCTATCCACAGTATGTGTATCATAATCGTGGTCTTACATATTACGGTGAACGCACATAGACTGGTTCGTTTCGCGGTCTAGACAGTAGGTGGTTTTAAAAAAAAATTTAATTTAAAAAAAAGGGATTGCATTTCTCTGTCGTATTATATATGTGTCATCCCTGGGGTGAGGGGAATCAACACCCACATTCTTTTAACCCCATATCATTATTCTGGAGAATCCACTAGATTTCCGTCCACAACACCCGTCAGTCACTGGATCCCCCCCCCCTCTCTCTCTCTCTCTCTCTCTCTCTCTCTCTCTCTCTCTCTCTCTCTCTCTCTCTCACCACTGGACCATGCCCCCTCTCATTCTTCCCCAACACAACATACCACACAATTCTAGCTTCTAAAATTAATAACAAATTAATTTAATGAAGAATAGTGTATGTATGTGCGAAGTGCAGGTGTAGAATGTATGTCGTATACTCTAGTGTCTCTGCAGAATCAGACCGAACAGCTCAGGAGCAAAGTCTGATCATCCCAGTAATGGCCACACAACATCACCATAGCTCAGTACACAATGACCTCACCAAAAGATGTTTCACTCCGGCCAGGTGGGGACTTCCTCCAATAGCTCCCTGATAATCCAGATATCTGGTCACCACAAATGGATATAGTCCAATACTGACTCTGAATCTGTCACACACCGTGTAACTAAATGTCACTACAGTTCTGCGATCTAACCATCCTAACATCGTGAAATACGGATCACTGTCACTTGAAACAAAAAAATGTTCCTTGGTAATTTTCATGGATGTTCACGATCAATATGTTAATGTTAAAGTTCCACAGGAATCCACTACTGAGAAAACACTATGTTAGGTGTTCAACTTCCCTCTATAATTACTAGTGTTCCTGTTACATTTAGTATGGAAAATAACTTCACTCAACTTTGGTGAACCTTATCTCTGAGGATTCATTCCCAGATAATTATATGTTCCTGCTCAGCAGAGCCATGTTCCTGCAGACCCGTTTGATTATGGACCCAGTGCAAAAGCCGCCGCGTAAAACTTTCTTCAATGAATTAGCCATAATCTTCGTCACTGACTTTTCAGCTTGTTCTCTTGGTGAACGGAATGGAACCTTGAAGAGAGAACACACCTGGTGAGAGCAACCCGATACTGACCTTTATTAGGTGAGAGCAGGCCGACGGCCTCACTCAGATATATACAGCGAACTAAACTCTGTCATGGGACAGAGGAGCTCATCACCTCGGTCTGAGTCATGGTAAGACAAGGAAGGACCAAAGGCAAAGTGCAGAAACCCAGTAGACACCCCACTGGAAGATCCTACCATTGGACATTGCCCCTATCCCCCCAACCATCCTCAATCTCTCTAAACATCATCGCACTACATTATTCTCAATCAGCTGAGTTAAGTGATATCTTACACTAGCTAGTTTAATAACGCGATTGCCTACTGTTGCCGACACTCCTATATTACAATCTCCTAATGCACATTACTACCCTCGAGTCCTAAGAATAAACCCATTTGGGTCTAAATCACTCAATTACCATATATTGAGTCTGGCCTTAAATTGAGTCTACTCAACCACACAATGTCCGACAATATAATTTAACACAAGACACCGTAGCCTCTCTTTATAATCCAGCCAGAAACATTATACACACACGTCCGTGAAGTTTTCACAACACTTGGTCGACTTCCCAAAAGTTGGTTACCCAGCCAGTTTTAATACGGAGCCTAGATGACGTTACTCACTGTCAACAACAAGTGGCCTTCCCGTCTCCCTCTCGGGACTGTTTTTCCGTACTTCAAAAGTCACTCCGGCCTGTGATCTAGAGAAATTCATTTCTCCACAACAAAGATCTAGCCGACTTCCCCCCCCCCCCCCCCCCACAGACAATTTGTCTCCAACTTCACAAGACTGGTTGCCGCCCGTAAACAACTGACGCAACAGTCTTTTTCCCTCGATCGACAACACATCAAAGGATGCCGGCACTTGTAGACAAGGCCGCAACAGTGTTTCATTGATCGACCCTTCCATGAATCCTGTGACAGTCTTCCTGCCACTATCAGACCTTTAGCCTTCTCAGTAAGTAAGTAAAGAGAAATACTCCTGTACACGTTCTTATGCGCATTGACCATCTGGTGTTAGACCCAGATTGATAAAGAGAAATCGACTTTCCGGTGGATGATATTGTCGACATCATACTTCTCAAGTAATTTTCTGGTGTCCCTTTTAAGCTGGGTCAACGTGGAAGCCCAGGTGAATGTAAACATTCTGCTCTTGGGCGGATTCGAACGCATGGTCAGGGGACCGGCAGACGGGCGTCTAGTCACTATGCTACCGCAGTTCAAACCTTCTCAGGCACACGGTGAGAAACGGGTCGTATGCAAGTTCCTCACATTAAAATCAGTCGACAGGTGGAAATCGAAAACAGCAGGCCGACAAAGACATCGTCCTGGTAAAATTTCACACTTAGAAAACGACCAACAAATGGGATGTTTACAGCATATGAGATTCTGGCATACACATCACATGGACCCTCGCCGGTGCTTAGGAGCTTGTGCACTGTACTGGGATTCCCCCATGAGTGACCTATGGTATCAGACTGGAGCACTGATGGAGAAATCCATGAGCAATGAAAGTGAATCTTAGCTAAACAGAAAATAAAGACGAGACTGTGATATATGTGGACTGTATTTCAAAATTCGCACGCCATATATCCTATCGGCAACGAATAAGTTCCGATGACCAGTTGGTGATCGCTTACTTCCTCTACTTCTTTGTTCCTCTTTCACGGGGATTGCGTCACACCTGGTTAAACATCTTAAAGGTTAGTGTGTCCGGCTTCACCGTGCATTTGTGTAAGATCTGCATCCTCTAGACATATTCTATCCACACCCTCCCTCCTCGTTAGAGAATATCGTGACGACTGAAAAGATCAAGGGGAAAAGAGGCGGGGGCAGACAAAGAGAAATGATGCTGGATGGACTAAGAGACATTGAGGAATATCATCAGCAGAGTTTATCCAGAACACCAAAGAGACATGAACGCCAGCTGGCAAGATACTTGATGATGGTGATGAAGTAGGATTCCTTTCCGGACAGTTTTTCCAGGAAAGTGGCTTAAGGTCTACCCTTCGCGATTTCCAACCGCCGTGGGATTTTTTATGTGCACAATTTGCACGCGGAAGCTCCAATATCTCGCACTATTCGAGAAGGCTGGTTACCCGATTTTACTAGCCAAGAGGTCAGGGGTTATGTGAGATCATTAGATACCAATGGTTCTTGGGGGGGGGGGGGGGGGGGGAAGGGAATGTCCCAGTCCTGGGCTAAGATCTGTCCAAAAAAAAAATCACTTGTCAAAGGTGATACTCAAGTACTTCAATTTACTCTCTCGACTAAGAGGACATCCATTCAACATAATACCAGTGACATCTGCCTTGACGATCCGGTTATCCAGGGAATACCACTCAACCGATGCCTTGTCTGGGTGTATAATGGCTCCTGCGACTCTGCACCACTCCGCCACCCTGTTTACTGTCGCCTGTAAGTCATTCGCCAGACTGGCCCTGTCTCTGCCCTGTTTGTACACCAGCACATCATCTGCAAATATCAAGATTCTACCCACACCTGTTGTCTCAATAGCTGCAATTTTGGTGGTGTAGATATTAAAGAGCACTGGGGACAGGCAGATCCCTGCGGCAACCCAGGTGTAATAGTACAGGGATCAGAAGTTCCAGGAACCCTTGCGCAGTGCAACCTTACGCTCATAAAGGACTACCGCAACCCATCTAACAAGGCAAGGGCAGACTTCCATGTCCAACAGTGTGTGTATTAACCCATCATACCTGACCCTGTTATACGCATCCTCCAGGTCAAGAGCTACCGCCACTGTCTACTGTTTATCCTGGAAGCCCTCGTAGACATCAAATGCAAAAGTCGCAGCATTGGCTCCCCTCGGGGAAGCAGATTACGACTTCCCAAATGTCGTTGGAGCCTGCGTGCTACTATCTTTTCGAGGACTTTGCCATACGTGTTTTGCAGGGTTATGATTCGGTATCCATTAAGTCTGGAGTGATCCTTTAGGAGTGGGACCAGGTAGCTATGCAGCCAATCGTGGGATATTTCCGCCCTATTGATGTTTAGGTTGAAACAAAGGGCCATCTCCTCCAAGTTCCCATAATTTATGTTCCTCATATGGGAGTACCTCACCCCATCCGGACCTGGCGCTGTGTCTTCAGCCCGCTTCAGTACCCGTCTAATGTCCTCCACTTTAATCTCAGTCCTCCTTCCTAGTGACCCGTGACAAGGCTTCTCTGACGTTATCTCTAATAGCCCTATCTTGCTGATCCGTCTGTTTTAAAAATCGCGTAAGAAAAGCCTCCCCTTTGTCCGTGTCAGTTGTCATGGGTCGGTTGTTATCATCATAAAAGGTACCACGTGCACCAGGCATCGCCTGTCTCTTCATCTGCCGGTGCAGCCTCCAGAATTTTCCCAATGTCACATCCCCACCGACTTCATTGATAAACTGTTCCCACTTAATCTAACATTTTCTAGCACCCATTTTAGACTGGATCGACCTGTGAGCACAGGGTCAATTTGAATACAATTGCCCTTGATGGGGATTCGATGACGTAGTCACATTGACTCCAGGCAACCTGGCTATCCACTGTGCCACGACTACTTCCAATCTTCCCGATAATTGTTCTTAAATAACATTATTTGTTCAATCCTTGTACACACAATACTTCAAATTATATTGTTGATTGCTTTGGGGGAAAAAAACCGTCATCCGCCGGACACTGTTGCTTGTTGACACACACAAATCCATAAATTACATTGGTTATTACGCAAACAAACAAACTTTCCAGGCAAGTAACCATTTTGATTGCTCCAACAATTCCTGCAATAAAATTGCAATGCTGCCTGCACACTCAAACAGATAGTTATGCATTCCTATTTTCCCGCTGACGCAATGGCTGAATGGCGCGAATTTCATCTGACAAAGTCGCATGGGACACGCCATTTCTTTTTATTATTTGGCATGATAAAAATGAAGTTGCCAATTAAATTCCATTGCCGGATGTGAGCATTGCATCGTACAATGTCCATTATGAATAATTTAACGTAATATTCGTAGATGGGGGACGTGGTGGCGCAGTGGTTAGAACACTTTCTTAGATTCTCGGTGGTCGTATGTTCGAATACCCCTTGGGGCGGGGATAGTTGTAAAACTGATGTGGGCCGAGAGGTTGACTCAGTATAAAATGGGCACCAGTAAACGTTTTGGGAGATACAGATGGCCGGCATGATATTGCCCTCGTCATTCATGGAATGTCGACTGGTTAATAACAATGTGAGGCTAATACAGGGTGTATTTTTACTGACTGTGCAGTGTTTGAAAATATTTCCGGTCCAAGTTTTGTATTCACTTTCTGTAAAGTTCATGCAACATAATAGGTAAGTACAAAACTTGGAACGGCAATATTTTCAAACACCACCCAGTCATTAAAAATACACCATATACGTACAACAGTGGACGTGGCCGAGAGGATAACAGGGCTCGGTGTTAAACTACCTGTGTGCTGGTGGCGATGCAGTGCGTTCAATCCTGACACCGGAATTACGATGGACTTAAACGTTGATTTCTCGCTCAGAAAGCAATGGCAAATTACTGAACGTAAAATTGCCAAGAACATCAACATTGGTTTCATCGCAACGTCCTGCAACAAACATGCATTAGTTTAACTAAGTACGTAATACCCATATACACTCGTCTACCAGCCTGGTGGTCATGTCATGAGTTAGATCCGCAGACGGATTCCAATGTTCAAAATTGACCTGAACTTCCAGGTCGACCAGCCTAAAATGGCAACCCGGAAATTATTTAAGAAGTAATGGAGGTTGACATGACGCTGACCACCCACCCACCGAGTGCCGATTGGTCTATAAAAATATAAGTCTAGCACCATATACAAAATGCACCTTAGGGTGTCCTTTACTTTACTTTCTTCTTCTTCTTCTTCTTCTTCTTCTTCTTCTTCTTCTTCTTCTTCTTCTTCTTCTTCTTCTTCTTCTTCTTCTTCTTCTTCTTCTTCTTCTTCTTCTTCTTCTTCTTCATCTTCTTCTTCTTCTTCTTTTTCTTCTTCTTCTTCTTCTTCTTCTTCTTCTTCTTCTTCTTCTTTTTCTTCTTCTTCTTCTTCTTCATCTTCATCTTCTTCTTCTTCTTCTTCTTCTTCTTCTTCTTCTTCTTCTTCTTCTTCTTCTTCTTCTTCTTCTTCTTCTTCTTCTTCTTCTTCTTCTTCTTCTTCTTCTTCTTCTTCTTCTTCTTCTTCTTCTTCTTCTTCTTCTTCTTCCAATTATTTCCCATTGGGGCATAATACCCCAGCCAAACCACGCCAAACCGTCCCATATTTTGCTATCTCCCGCACCTTCATCTATGTCCTCCCAATATTCTTCATCTCTGTCTGTAATTCTCTTCTCCGGGTTGTTTTTAGGTCTCTCGGTATTTCGTTTGATTTGCGGATCTCAGACAAGAGTGTATCTAGTTACATTGTCCTCAGGTTTTCTCAGCGCCTGCGTCTTTTCTTCACCTCGTCAGTCACTGGAATGATCACTCCGTGTTTCTAAACCAGACAACAGTACCGATTTAACACTGCAGTCCAAAATGTTACGTTTATTTTACTCTCATATACTCATTACGCATCGATACGTGTGAAAAGGCCATTTTATTTTCTATGTTTTGAAATATTCGTTAGTGGTTTAGTAAAGTAATAATGTAATTGTAATCGGGAGGTCTTTCATGATTTTATTCAAATGTGAACCGCACATGATGTCTCTATTACTTCAGCAGATAAGATTCTAAGATTGTAGACATGATTAAATTGTATAGATTAACAGGTACCACATTAGTGTTAACGGCATTTTTTTTCTGTGACAACCATGACTCGGGCTGTAAGAAGAAATGAGCTTTTGTTTAAGACAACACTAGAAAGTTCTCGATCTGTCTGTTGAAATATAATATAAATCTATTTGAAGGTGATAATATAATGCTTCATACCTCCTTCCTCCTCCTCTTTCTCCTCTCCCAACTTCTTTTGGTGCCATGAGAAGCAGCAATTTAACTACTCACGGTGGGCAAAGAGGTATTTGAAGATTATCGATAAACGACAGCTTATTAAAGACTCAATAACAGATCATCATCATCAGTTGAATTGACTCGCGCTGTTTCTTCAAGCCTGTGACCCTGTACATTCAACTTCGATAAACATCTTTTCGGTTTTGCTTTCTCTAGCCTTTGACTGTACCCAGTTTATCTACAAATCTGGAGGTTTGATCATACGGCATAATCGTGACCTGAAAACAGAGCTGATCCATGACTCTGGTGATCGTGTGAGATTGCGAAATATGACAGCCCATGCTTATAGCCATCGCACGTAATAATGATGATGAATCTATCTACAAGGCAGCAGGTGTGTCTCTTTTCGTCTGGCTCCTACCCCTTCACCCGTCCGACATGGCAGACTCTATCAGTAGCTGTGCTATAGTCGGCATAGCTCTTGATGTTACTGGAACACCCAAACCCGCCTACCACGTCAAGCTGGAGACACAACAGAGGGACAATAGCGCTAAACAACATATTTCACTGATTCAGTGCCATGCAAAAATTAGGTTTGGACCAAACAAAAATGTATAACGGGAAATGGAAGTAGTTGTGGTTCACAGTTATACTTAAAAGGTGTTAATATGATAGCAGGATAACTCAATGAGAATATTTCAGCGATAAATAAACCCATGACAGATTCGGGAAGTCGTTTCAGAAGAGTAAATAATCCCATGAGATTTAATCAGTTAAGGACGTTAAAGTTTGGACTTCAGTGTGGTTCCAGTAAGGAGGGGATTACGATTGGATGACTCCGACGTGTTTAAACTGAGCACGGAACGATCATTTGATGAGGAAAACGATGCATCTATTGGTTTGTCCGGAGTACTATCGTGCCGGTGCGTAAAAATAAGAACACTTGTATTGAGAATTGCCATCTCCAAAGCACATTGCATGCCTTTGAAGGACCCCAGGCTTATTTACTAGACAATTTTGCGTTCAGTAGTTTGCCAAACAAGCTTTACAGCGCATAAATGCCTTTGAATATAAATGTTATAGAGGGTTCTAAGAATATCTTGGACACAGAAAAGAACAAATGCATCCATACTTCAAGAGCTGAATATTGAAGAAAGTTGGCTATTACAGACGATAAAACAAAGAAAACTGAAATATTTTGTTTGGTTACTTGAAACGCAATGAAAGTTTGGAGAGAACAGTAATGGAGGGGTGGGTATATGCCCGGGAAGAGAGGAAGAGGAAGGCCAAAGAGAATATGGGTGCAGGATGTGGCAGATGATCTCCAGATAGGTGTATCGGACGTAGGACATCTTGCGTATGACCGAGAAATTTTCCGGAAGGTTGTTATTGGAGCGAGGTTCTGCAAAGGACATTTTACTGAATAAATGAATGAATGAGTTTGCCATTACTTTCTGAACGAGACGTCAATGTTAATTTCCAACCTTAATTTTTTTTTTAGAATTGCTGTCTGAATATTCATACCAGATCTGGTCTGATACATCTGTTCGTAAAACAAAAAACAAAAAAAATAAATCACACAAAAAAAAAAAAAAAAACGAAAAAAAAAAAATTATAGTGCGAATTGGCATATCTGAATATCCAGTCGCAAACTGGAATGACATGTCTGTTTGTAAAAAAACAAACAAACTGTTATTGAGAATTGCCATGCCTGAAAATTCAGTCCCAAGTCGGGTATGACATTTCTTGTAAATGTAACGTCATCGTAAATCTAGCTCTGTGACTGCCCAGAAACAATTCTAGTGATATTAATGTGATCGCTTGCCCTTGCTCTCAATGCCGTGTAAGAAATTTACATGCTATAAATATTTTATTGTGATTAGCGTTTCTTTCTTTCTTTTTTGTTTTTGTTTTTGTTTTTTGTTTTTGAGTGTTACCGCCACTGCGGGGTATCATGAACATCTAGTTATCATTTTCAACTTTCGAGGGATCTTAACAACGCACACACAGGGGTCTCCTTTTGTCTCTCCCCTATCTGAGAAGACTATGCATTGGATCTACTACCCTGAGATCAAGAGCAATATCATTAAATGATTTGCGATGCACTGCTCTGTCACGTCTGTTTCTCTGTACGTTCCACTTCGACAATTCACTTTTCCGAGTCTGCTTTCCCCAGACTTTGCCTGTCCCCAGGCTACCCGCAATGCAGCAGGTTCGTGAATCTCTTCGTCTGGTCCCTAACTCTTGACTGGCCAATATGGGAGACCCTACCAGTAGTTGTACCACCGTCGACGATGGGGTCATTGAAACACTAAGACCACTTCAAACTGGAGACTCAACAGAGGGGAGAGGACAATATAACGTCATTGGTGTTTTCTTTGTCACTTTCATTCTCCATTATCTGAGAACTATATCAATGCGATTCACTACCATAGGAAGAGTAGACAGTATAACTTCAGTAGGTTATTGCGAGGCAATAGCTGGATTCCGACTCAGCAATCTTGGATTAGAGACGGATACCGTATCGCAAAGCCATTCCTCTATTATGAGACTAGTGATAAAGGCGATTCCGTGATAGATATTGTCGTTGGGTTTGAAGCGTGAGACTTTCACATATTCTAGGTCACGGCATAATGAAACCGAATGGCCAGTTTGTCGCATTTCCTACCCAGGCAATACAGAAAATCATCTGGCACCTATTTTATTAAACCTGGTCCATTAAACAGCAATATTGGCTAAAATAAAAAGAATGTTGTCAATTGTTTAAAAGAGAATGTGTAAGGGTGACGTTGGGGAGGTGGGGTGGGGGAGGTTTATGGAGGACCATATATGGAATAAAATGTCTCAAAACTAAATCACTTATAGATGTTTTACATGGTACGGACAACAATGCTAAGTTGGGAAAAATTATAGAATGCTAAGTTGGGAAAAATTATGGAAGTCTATAATATTCGTTAACAATAATTTTAGTTAGCATTTGACAACAAAAATATCTTTTCTGCAGAAGTTTCATTAGTGAGCAGAACCGGTGAAATAATGATAAAAAATGAATATCTGCTCCGTATCATTGTCTTAAGCCTGAAGGTGAGAATGCGATCACTAACTGGGTTTTAGCGCTGTAGATGTCAGATGGAAAGCAGGCTTGCTCTGCCCATCCGTTTCTTTCCCTGAATATATAAATGTATCTCCTGCTAAAACTACAGGAAAGAGACAAATAGCATTATTTTGTTATGTAATGAGAAGAGAGGCATTGGATATCATAGTGACAACTAGAAAGATCAATGGGGGAAAATGTAGAGGATGAACAATATAAATTATGCTGGATGCACTAAAGGTGGCATGAAGGGATATCATCAGCTGGGTCGATCCACAACACCAGGTGGAGATCTGTGAAGAGACATGAAAGCCTACGCCCTTTGACAGAATGAGGATGATGGTAATCATGATCTTCTGTTCATGTCCCGAATTGACGTTGTCCCGGGAATCTGGTTTCTGAAATTCCCAGCATTCTAATTTCGGTTCTTGCTATTTATATTCGATTGTCATGTCTCGGAAACTGAAATACTTTGGCCGTGTCAAAAGTCATAGTGGATTGGAAAAACAGTAATGGAAGGCATTTTTCCTGCAAGAAGAGGCAGAGGCAGGAGAGTTACCGAGAATATATCCGATATGTTGTCTTGAGTGCGACGTTCTTAAAAGGACTCGCTACATGATGATATGGATGATGATGATATGGATGATGATGATGATGATGATGATGATGATGATGATGATGATGATGATGATGATGTGATGATGGTGGTGGTTATGATGGTGATGGTGGTGATAATGATAATGATGTTGATAAAGGTGATGATGAAATTAATGATGATGTTGGTGGAGGTGACGATGATGATAATGATGACGGTAGTGATGGTAGTGATGATGATGGTGATGCTGATGATGATGGTGGTGGTGATGATGATGCTGATGATGATTGTGGTAGTGGTGGTGGTGCTTTGGATAATTATGATGGTGCTGCTGCTGATGATGGTGTTGGTGTTTATGGTGGTGATGATGGTGGGGTGATGGTGGTGGTGATGATGATGGGGTGATTGTGGTGCTGATGGAGGTGATGGTGGTGCTGATGAGGATGATGATGAGACTGCGCAGTTGGTGGTGATGATTATGGTGATTATGTGCTGTAGACTAAACTAGTTGTTCGCAAAGTAGATCATACTTACTCAACCCCATTGAAATGGACATATTCTGTTTGGGATATTTGCTATTGAAAAGTTGATGTAGACGTGATACCAAGAAAGGCGGATCGGGCCGATATTATTCATGCCTTAGAGTGATACGGATAGCGGAGGACTTTGACGCTAGTGAATCCACATCGTTGTCTAGAATGAGAGACTTGGGAGTAGGAAATGGCACGGTCAGACACGAGAGGCACATCGGGAGGATGAGGGGTCACGTCAAACCAAAA